>CAUYRH010107792.1:0-59392 GCA_963574655.1 Perodicticus potto | reverse complement strand
AAATCATAATTGTGTACATTGGTGCAATCATAGGGCAGAATGTGCTTCGTATACAATCAGAAACATTTTGATCGTACTGTGAGAGATAGCCCTCATAGCATTTTCTTAATCACTATATAAAGACATTGATACTCTACATTTGATAAGTCTTTTACTTTCTTGAACTTCAGCTTAGTTACCATTTCCTTTCACTCATTGCTTTTTCTGGTCTTGGTCACATTTCAGTTTCTGTTCCCAGGGTCAGTAGTCTGGCTTTCTCTGTCTTTCCTCGTTCAAAGGTGTTTGAGAAACCATCTCATGGCAAACTGATGACTGCTCTGAGTGGGCAGCCTGTCAACTTGTCTTCTTGGATCAAATACTCATCCCTGACGCAGTCTCTTTTGTCCAAAATTATGAAAACAAATGTTGCCGAAACATGGACGGTTTTCCCTTGGGAGGAGGCTGTGAGTAAAGACTTTTCCCCAAAGATGCTGTGGATATGTTGGCCCCTTTCTTCAAAATGATTCAGGGATGGCATTGTAGAGGCCAAGATGGATGAGGTACCCTGGTCTTTGCTGTTGCTTGCCCTTTTTCTTCTGTTAAAATGGCAAAGATGCTCCAAATACTCCCCAAGGCCAGCTACATTGCTGCACCCTTGGATCACTCCCACCCCTCGACTAAGATTGTTGGATTCTTTCCTGCTTCAGTTCCTGAGGGCATCTAAGTCAGAAGCAGAACATGATGGGAGACTGAGCATAATTTTTAACAATCTACAGCTCCATCTGCTAAGAGTGGTCATGGAGCACACATGCAAATCATATATAACGCAGGCATAAGGCTTCTCGTGTGTCTTGTTGAAAGAAAATTACTGAAGAAAAAAGACATTGATTTTTGAGTGGTGAAGCTGCCAACCTGAAAGAATGAAGTGACGACATTATAAAATATATTCTTATTGTAAATAAGGAATTTTTCTTAACTAAAAGCACACTCTTGGTAATACATCCTGGAATGGAAGTTATTTGTGATCATCTTTTGCCTCCTTTAACATTTTATTGTCTTTATTCTGAGTCGCCAATGCTTTCTGTCAACATTAGATGATCTGGCGTTGACAGCTGTGAACTGCGTAGGAAGTATTGCAGAAACTGATAACCAGGTTTGGACTGTTGGAGTCTTTGACCACAGTATTTTCTGTCATGTCAAAGCAGTATCCCATTTACCCCAGTTCAAGCATCAACACACAGTAGATAATTATCTATACATTTGCATGTTGCAAACAGCAAGGTAATATAATTATAATACCACAGTATACAGAGTCATAGAGTTGGAAGTTCCTTAAAATTAATGTAGTGATATCATTCATCCAATGCTAAACTCCCTTCTTCCTCCCAAGGTCTGCTGAGCCACTTTTGAATAAATTCATTGTTGAAAACTACAGTACGTTAAGGCTTAGTGTCTGTAAATGTCTAAACACATCTTTAAATGATTTTGTTAATGACTCTTGGCATCTTCATTTTTCCTTGAAAAATTTTTGAGAAATCCTTAATGGTACCTAATAAATTCAACCAATGATGTGTGGCTTTTACTCCTTCTACAAAATCAATTAATTGCAAGTTGGGCTATATGACTCCACTATTTTGATAGTTAAATACTCAAATGTCAACAATTTCATATGGCTCAATAAAATATATTTTAGAAATTATTTTTCCCAGCAGTTTCCTTAACTTTTTTTTTGAACTCTAGTAGTTAAAAGAGTTTTATCTCATTTTATGAAATAGACTCTAAATCAAACACAATTCATGGTATTTCTTTTCATTTGTATGGTTATACATAAATTATAGATTGTCTTTTTGGAAGAATGAAAAAGTCTACTGAAGAATGTTGAGATTTCGATTCCCTTCTGTTCATCACAATGCTCAGACTCTTAGACCAATTTAGCTTCTGTTATGTTTTATAAAATTTCTTTTTGACTTTCTTGAGAACTCCAGAATTATTCTGGTATGCAGATGAAGTACCACATATGTATATAGTTAAAGGCAGCAGTCTGTTTCAGTTAAAAAATTCTGGATGGTTATATTTTATGCAGAACAGAAATCTATTATTACTGGAGGAAAGGGAAGCAATGCTTATCATGTGGTTAAAATGCAATGTTTTAAATATTCAAGGTCTTTTGTAAATTTATTTCACCATACATTATGTGATTCAGTATCTATACACAATTCTGTTAAATAGATCCCCCTATTTCAAGAGTTGTATAAAATACCTTTCTTCAAATAAAATAAGAATCCTTCAGGAGTGTGTTTAAAGTGAACTACTTATCATAGAAAAAGGAAAAAGAAATAAAAATACTTGGGGCAAAATTCATATATTTTGTAATTTCCAAGGGTTAGGTTACATAGATCCCCAAACTCTTGCTGTACTATGATTCAGATACTCTAAATTTTCATTTTTGGATATGAACTAAGGAATCTGAATTATTAAAAGGTTATTTATATCCCCGAAATTGTAAATATTTTTATTTTCTCAAGTAGATTTAGATAAAGCAATATGAGAAAGATTATAGGTAGGTTTACATAAGTGAGTTTCCAAAATAAAGCCCCTTAGCCATCAGGATTTTTGCTCTAGAAAGGAGCTGGTTTTCAGACAAATCTGTTAGACCTTGGCAATGCTAGTCAATTAGTGAAGTGCCACAAGGTCCTCTGAGGTAACCCAACCCCAGAATGAGACTTCACTGCTCATGCTCTCCAAAGAAATGCAAAGAAATTGAAGCTGTGAATTTAAAAAAGAATATGGACTTTCTAACACACTGGGAAGACAGAGAGGAAAAAATATAGAAGATATTCAATTTGATGATAGAAAAAAATATGTACCAAGAGCCTTATACATATCAAAATTCTGACTTTGATATTCGGAAGCAGAAATCTTTGATCAAGGCCATTTCCCAGGACTTTCAGTAGCTACTAACTACTCAGATAAAAGGCCACATATGCTGCTTGTTGTTATTGTTATTTTTCAACACTTCAATAATAGGTTAGGGTTAATAGGCATCTTAAGTATCTTGAGTTCAGACCAAAGACCTGAATATATGAAAGATGCATGAGTGTACCTCTGGGTGATTACATTCTGTTCTCAGACCTGTCATCATTTCCTTCAAATCACATTTTTTGGAACCTGCTTCTGTGTACTCTGATGATACACTGTCAGCACTCATAATTGTAGGTTGGCAGATGTTCCTGCTTTTAAGACTTCCTTGGAAAATGTGCATTCAAAACAAGTGTTAAGTATGTGTGAAAAATCAAAGAAGTCCGCAAATATTAAGAGCTCTCCTCAGTCTCTCCAGCACGTGTATGTGTTCAAATTCAAGAGGAGTCACCCACCTACTGCCTTTTAATGAATTCTGCATATAATTCTGAAGTTAAATAGAACCCCATGATAGTTCAGATATTTTAAAATGCCGAAAATTATGTGAAATTTTTTGTCCAAAACAAACAAAAAAAAAACTCGAATGTTTTCCAAATTGTAGATTCGATTCTTTTCCTGTCATTATTTTAGCCAATGAAGACATGCTTTCGGGATCCTGAAGATTTATTTGCTTTGTAGGATCTCTCTCTCTCTCTCTCTTTTATTTTTCTTTAAGCAAAAACAGAGAATTTATTGAAAAGAAAAGAAGCTAGTCTATTTGAAGAAATAGCCACGCTTCAGTAAGGTCTGTGGTGTAAACAGGCCTCAGAGGCAACCACAAACAGGGTCCTGAATGTCACTTTTCTTCTTTGCTACAAACTGGCTTTCTTCACAAAGGTGTAAATCTTACCTGCATGTACCTCCTGACTTATACTGTGTAGGTTCAGCCACCAGTGAGAGGCAAATACTATTTCAGATGCTAATTTTTAATTTTCTCAACATAATCCATAGAACCACAGACACACTCAGCTCCTTCCCAAAAGAATGAGGCAGAGACCAGGCGCTGCATCTGGAGGGGAGGGGGGATCCCGGGTCTCCACGCTCTCTGGGTGCTGCCTTTGCTCCACTGGTTCACACCAGACCTACTGCTTCACAAGGCTGCAAAAACCAAAGGCCTAAATCAATGGTTCTCCAACCTGGTTGCACATTAGAATCACCTGGGGAGCCATTAACACAGAGCGATGTCCATATTCTACTCCAGACCAATTAAATCAGAATCCCTGGGCACGGGGTCTGGATATCGGTATTCTTTAAATGTTCCCCAGGTGATTCCACTGTGTAGCTCAGGGCTGGGCTAAATGATAAATTTAAACTTAATGGAGGAAAAACAAGGTAACCACCATAACCACCATGAGAATGCCAGTTTAAGAAAAGGGAAACCATGTAGAAGTCTTAATTGATTGCAGACATTTTAAATCAGTTAGAGTTGACTTTTTCCAATAACTGGTTCACAAGGAACAAATTGAAAATACATTATGTCTCTTCCTTTCTAAAGATTTTACAGAACTATCTTGATAGTTCAGTCTTGGATCCAGTCCATGCATATTGATTAGCAGTGAATTTCTCTTTGTGGTATTACTATTTGGTTGATCTCTTTCACAATGTCATGTTCCTGCATAGAACTCAGCAATTATCCCAATCCAGTCTCCGGGACAAACCTGCCTTTCCTCTTCTCCCATGACCCCTACTCCACCCACAGCCCTGCCAGCAAGCACCCATAACTGCACCTGCATTACTGAACTCAAATAACAGAACGGCAGCCTCCCAAACTCAGACTAATATTAGGGTGCATTAGATTTCAAGTGATGCTTATTGACACACTTGTGGCCAGTTTCATTTTTGTCTAGTTCAAGTTTTGCTTTTGAGTTTGCAATTTTCCTTCCTTCTATTCTAGAAAGAACTACATGTACGCAGGACAGACCCTGTATTGTCTTCACCTGTTTCTATGGGAGAACCCAGGTTTAATCTTCCAGGAGTGATTTGTCCCCATCACTCCCTCCGTGTCAGGCATTAAGCATTATTGCTTTTATTCACATGGCATGCTGTACCTGAGTTCAGTATGTTGGCAATAAATTTCTGCAGTATGGATATTGTTTGTTTCAGGAGATGCTTGATAAGACTTTGAATATTCCATCCTTCTTGTATCTGCTAGAACAATTTATTAGACTGTTGGTATAAGAATACATTTTCCAAAGGGAATGATTTTACTTGGAGCAGGTAAGCTACTTAAATGTGGGTTAGGATAGCCTACTTTTAAAAGTGTAGCATGTAGGGTCCTTTACATGCAAACTCATAATATTCAAATACATAGAGGGAAGGGCTGGAATACAGATTCTGCAAGACACACAGAAATCTAGAAATTGTGTCCAGGTACCTTGCAAATAAGCACATAAAGCAGCAGCTGTTAGGAAGGAGAACCAGATACTCTGTTTAGTCAGTTGGAATACGATGAATGAGGTCGGTGGTTTACTAACCTCAATTTGTCTCCCTTGGGAGTCATCAGCTGCCCTGAAGGGATCCTTTAAGTTTTCAATATCACATGTGAGTTTTTCTGTTGTATGGCTATGGAATCCTTGATTGAATTAGATTTATTAGGTTTCTGGAAGAAATCTTATAAATGGAAAGACAGTGCATGTGCAATTGCATTCTTTCCTAAGTAAGGATATGCATATGTCATGATTAAGAGTAAATGACACCAGAAACATAATTGAACTCTAAAAAACACAAATATACAAGTGAAGATGAGTTTCTGGCAGCTTACCATGCCGTTTCACATGCATGTTTTTATCTTCTTAGTAATAATAACACATTATTGTGTCAAGTACTTTATGTTAATTTTAAAATTTAATGTTCTTAATAATCCCGTGATATATGTGGCTGTATATATGATGCACACACACACACACACACACACGTCACCTATTTCTGATGAGAACTAGACTCAGGGAGGTTAAGGAAGTAGAACTTTACAGTCAAGTAATATTAAGTAGGTTTATACCCAAAGCACCAAGTAAAATTCTTTCCTTCCTTAGGAAATCCAAATTCTTTTAGGAATGTTCAGAGAAGCAGAAGTTGTCAACTAATAAAAATAGCTTACTAATAATGATATCTCCAAGAAATTCACAGAGATAAGGTATTTCAAATTTGGATAGTCCTTTGAGAGATAGTTTTTTAGTCGTACAGCATCGCTCTTTTGTATGTCTAGAGAAATAAAAATCCGATTTCCTCTGGCACCTTTTCCAATATTTTCACACAGCCAGAAAAGAATGCATTACCTATGCAAAATTTCAATTTCACATGTTATTTCAGCTCATTTATTCTTTTGACATGTTTAAAGGAAGCAAGTCTCAGTTGATACTGTTATTTTTTTTATTTATTTATACACTACCCCCTTTTATGTTGAATGATCTTTAAAAATTTTTTTTTATTTCAAAATATTACAAGGATACAAATATCTTTGATTACATGGATTGCCTTTTGTTATGATTGAGTCAGAGTAGTACATGTGCCCATCACCCAGGTGGTGTTCCTTGTACCCTTTAGGTAGGTTTTTGTCTCTCCCATCTTCTCCCCTAACCCCTGCTGGATTTCCCCTGAGTTTAACTTCCCTGTGTACACAGATGTGATCATTGATTAACTCTAATTTAATGTAAGTACATGTGGTGTTTGTTTTTCCATTCTTTAGATACTTCACTTAGGATAATGGTCCCCAGTTCTATCCAAATTGTTGCAAAAACATTAATTAATCCTTCTTCATCACAGAGTAATATTCTTAGTATACATATTCCACATAGGTTATCCATTCCTGAATTGATGGGCACTTCAGTTGATTCAGCATCTTTGCAATTGCAAAGTGTGCTGCAATAAACATTCAAATACAAGTGTCTTTTTGGTGAAGCGACCTCTGTACCTTTGGGTAAAAATACCCAGTAGGGGGTTGCTGGATCAAATGATAGGTCTACTTTTAATTCTTTGAGGAAATTTTCCTAATCTTTTCCTTAGAGGTTGTACTAATTTGCAGTCCCACCAAGAGTGTAGAAGTATTCCTTTCTCTCTAAATCAACACCCACATCTAATTTTCTTGGACTATTTAATAAAAGCCATTCTAACTGGGTTAAGACAATATCTTGTTGTGGTTCCAATTTGCATTTCACTGATGATTGATGTTGACTATTTTTCACGTGTTTTTTGACCATTTGTCTTTTTCTTTTGAAATCTTTGTTCTATCTTTTGCTTCTTTGTTAATGGTGTTTTTGCTATTTTCTTGCTGATTTGCTTGAGTTCATTGTAGATTCTCCTTATTAACTTTCTTTAGGGGATACTTAGCTTGCAAATATTTTCTCTCATTCCATAGGCTGTCTTTTTGCTCTGTTGATTATTCCCTTCCCTATGCAAAAGATTTTTAATTTAATCATGTCTTATTTATTCAGTTTTGATTTTGCCGTGATTGCCATTGGTGTCCTTTTCATAAATTCTTCCTTTACCTAGGCTGCTGTCTAGAAGAGTATTTTCCAGTATTTTTTCAGTGCTCTTATGATTTTATGTTTTACATTTAAATCTTTTATCCATCTTGAACTAATTTTTGTGAGTGGTGAGAGATGTAGATCCTGTTTCATTCTTTTGCCTGTGACAATCTGATTCTCGTGGCACTATTTATCAAATAGGGCTTCTTTTCCCCAGTGTATATTATGTTTGCTTTGTCAAAGATTAATTAACCATATGTGTATAGTTTTATATGTGGATTCTCTGTTCTTTCCCAGTGGTCCTTGTCTCTATTTTTGTGCCAGACCATGCTGTTTTGCTTATGATAGCCTTGCAGTATAGTCTGAAATTGTGAAATGTGCTGCAATAAACATTTAAATACAGGTGTCTTCAGATTTGGATACCTGTATACAGCAGCCTTCAGATTTGGTCTTCTTGCTGAAGATTGCTTTGACTATTTGGGCTCTTTTCTGGCTCCAAACAATCAGATCTGTGAAATAGAAAGATGATATGTTGATGGTGATTGCATTGAATCTGTAAATCACCCTGGGTAGTATGAGTATTATTAAAATGTTGATTCTGCTGATCCATGAGCATGATATATTTTTTTCATTTGCTTGGGTCATCTGCAATTTCTTTCCTTGGTGTTTTGTAGTCCTTTTTGTAGAGATCTTTCACCTCCTTGGTTAAGTATATTCCTAGGTATTTTATTTTGTTTGTGACTGTTGTGATAGCAGTGAGTCTTTGATTTGGCTTTCAACTTGACAGTTACTGGTGTATAGGAATGCTATTGATTTGTGTACACTGATGTTGTAACCTGAGACTTAGCTGATTTGCTTCTCAATTCCAGGAGTCTCTTGGTGGAGTCTTGAGTTTCCTAGATATAAAGTCATATTATCCCTTAGAAAACCAGAACATTTAATTTTGCTTAGGTATATTATTTTATTTCCTCATAGTACTCAGAATTCTCTTGATGTTCTGGTTTTCTAAGGGATTATTTTTTGTATTTTCATTTATTATTTTTAAAGAAACAGAAGCCAACCTATAATTCTTCCAGCTAGAACATGTGTAATTCCAATACATAGCAAACCTTTAGCTCTCCCAAATAAAACTCAGCAATGAATCATCATGCTTTTATTGTCCAATGGAGTCTGCAATATTTTCTTAAATGAAAACTGCCCATATGAATCTTAAGACACTGCCATACCAGATATTTTATCAGTTAGTGTGACTTAGAAATTTCATGCCTCTGTAGTTGAATATTTGACAACAGTTTTCTTTTGTATGCAAATATACGAACACAAGTGCTTTCATTGCCATGTATACCCTTGGCCACGGTTACATGATTGAATTATAACTGAGTCATGCCTGTGCTGAGTTTTAGCAGAGTATTCCTGCAGGATCCAAAAAGGATAAAAATTGATGTCCCTCTTGAAACAGAGTGGTACAGATGGTGCCGCTTTATAGCTGTCTCCAAATACCAAATGCCAAACTGCTCCTTTGATAAGGCAAGGTAGTGTAAAGGTTTAAATATAGCCTGTTGGTGGAATGTCAGTGAATGATGGATCCCAGTTACAAACATACCAAAATGTTCTCTGTTTAAACATTTTTTACAACCATGGTTGTGAAGATTCTATATCAAGGAAATTATGCACTGGGGAAAGAACAAGAAACCTACCCTGAAAATCTATGTTTATACTAACAAATCAATTAAATTGGGGGCAAAGGGAGTGAGTGGAATAACACATTGGACAACTATTGAAGTCAGTTTCTCTTCTAACACCTGCCACAAATAGAATCTAAAGATGTTATGTTAAATTCACACTTCCTTTATGTAACAACAACAAAAAAGGAAACATGTTTTCTTAAATTAGCTTAGTTATCTTTTTATGATAAAGAGTCCACCAAATTGTTAAATGATAGCTTTATAGTATGAGAGAATTACATTCATGTCATGATCATTTTACTTTAGTATTATGAATTTGAATTTTTTTCAGTAAAAAGCATCATATTTCTTTTAAAAAGTTCTGCTCATAGCCACATTCACCTTCATAATTTATCCTAGAGAAATGAAATGAAGAAATAGAATTTAAAAGTATCTGAGACCTTGTCACTTGTATTTTGTTTCGTTTTATGAATTGGCTAAGGAGCCATAAGAAAAAGTAGAATTGTATAAAACCATAAGCACACATAAAACAGTATATACTCTTTCAAAAAATAGTAAATTGATTAAAATTATTTCAGCTAATTTTGAAATCATTATAACAGGACTATTTTTAAACACTGGTCTCATGTAAACAGAGTCAGTGAGTAAATCAGGATAAGGAAGTCATCAAATAATTTTGAAAAACACACATGGGTACTGATTTTTATAATGAAAATGAATGACTACTATACCAAATTAAAATGTTATCTTATTTTGTGTTTATAAGTTAACCCCTGAAAACAATGTAAAGAAATGAGCATTTCAACTGTTACCTCTCCTATACTCTGACCATTGCAACAATGAGCATATTGGAATGTATATGGATGAAAATGTTATATTTCATGTGTAATCTGTGCTTTATTCATCTGTTGTATTTTCTGTAACTTTTGCCTCTTAAAGGCCTAATAGCCTGACTGGACACAGTTTTGACTTTATCTGCTTTACCAATCACATTGATGTAATGAGTGTGCTATCAATGTAGACTAGGAAAAAGCTACCTAGTACTTAATGTAAACTCAGCCAAATAACCCCTATGTTAGTGAGGTTTGTAGATTTAAAACCATTTTCATATGAATTAATTTATATAAATACATTTTTAATGTATAATGTGCTGAGTTTTGATAAATCTTACCACTGTTATTTCACCTAAATCAAAATTTAGAATATTTCTAAATTTCTAAGATTTAGAATATTCCTTCCAGCCTCCACTTAAGAAAACTGCTGAAGTGATCTCTCTTACATATTGTTACCTGCTTGTATAAAAGGTACCATGTTGTAGATTCTGTTTTGATTCTGGCTCCTTTTTTTAGCAAAATATCTTTGAGATAATATCTGTCTCAGGATACATAACAGTAGTCTGTTCTTTTTTTAAATTACTGAGTAGTATTCTGTTGTCCCGTATACCATTGTAAGTTCATTGACTCGCATTAATTTCTGGTGAAACAGTAAGCATATTTAACTTAATAGGAAAATTCCAAACTTTCTTAAAAGTCTTTGCTATTTTATAATTTTATCAGAATTGCAAGTTTTTAACTTTTCCATATCCTTGCCAGGTATTTGGTAATGTCAGTCTTTTGTCAAATCTTTTTGTTTCCTCCAACTACTAAGATGATCATGTGGTTTTTCTTTTTAACTCTGTTAATATGGTGGGTTGCATGGATTGGCCTTCCCTGGATAAGTTCTGTGTAGTTTTGATTTATTATCATCATGTTGGTGCATTGTTAGTATTTAGCCATTTTAACTAAATATTTAAACATGTTAATTTTGCTAATATTTTACTAAGGATTTTTGTGTTTATGTTCCTGAAGGATGCAGGTCAACAATTCTCTTTTTGTATAACAAGGGTATCAGATTTCAGTATCAGGGTTATACAGACCTCTTAAAATGAGTTAAGAGGTTTTCCTTTATCTTTTCAGGAAGATACGTGTAGTATCCTTATTATTTACATCTTAAATGTATGATAGAACTCATCAGTAAAAGCACACTGAGTTTTATTAATAGAAAGGTGTATTATTATTACTACTGCTCTGTTTTCATGGATAGACATATGCTGTTGAGATTTTCTGTCTTCTTCAGGTTTTGCTAGGTTGTGTTTCTTAAGAAGTTTTTCTATTTTCTAAGTTGTCTGATTTGTTATCACATAATTCTTCAGAATAGTCTCTTATTTTTCTTTCAACATCTGAAGGATCTGTGATAATGTTTCCTCTTTCACGCCTCATGTTGGAAATTTGTGACTTCTCTCTGTTGATTAGTTTCTTAAGGGCTTGTTATTTAACTTCATACTGTCTCACACTTTTCTGAGTTTTTTTTTTTATTTTACCTTAATCTTTATTATCTCTCTTTTAGAGGATGAATTCCTTGTATTGATCTGTCTTCAAATTCATTTACTTTCCTCTATTATCTAATCTGCTGCTAAGCCCATACAAAAAGTTTTTCTTTACATTTACTCCTCAGTTCTGGAATTCCCATGTGCTTTTTTGTTGAACTTTCCCTTTCTCTCCTGAAATTCCCCATTTAATTAAAAGTAGCATTTATATTATACTGTATTTGAATTCTGAAGTAATACATACAAAATGATTGAAGTGAAGTCAAAGGTGTTTTAAGTCTTGAAGTACAGTTTGCACTGTTTCTAGTAAAGCCCTGACTTAATGAGAATGATTAAGGAGAAGTGTTATTTAGAATCTCTGATTATGTAATGATGGTCTAAAGATACACCAGCAACTAAAGGGCATTTACTTTCTGTAAATACTGCTCTTTCCCCCTTTTACTTAAAGGGAGAAGCTCCTCTAGTTTGGGAATTCTAACACCAGTAATTCTAGCACTAAAAGTCTGAGTGCCAGGCATGTAGTTCCTTAATTAGAGTAATCCAAAAGAATTGCTCATTCTAATTATACATGATATGAACCCAGTCATTTAATAATCAAATTATTGACCTATAAGTTCCTTAATTGATAGGGTAGGTTTCTCGAAAAGCAGGAATTCAGGTCAGTCATAATAACTATATACATTAAACATTTATAATGCTATTAATGTTCTGGGCTCTACTGGGAATACATTACATGTGATATGAATTCTCACATAAACTTACCCTCATTTTATCAATAGTTAATTGAGCCACAGAGATATTAAGTAATTTGTCCATGGTCTCTAACCTGTGAAGCAACAAAATGAGAATTCCTTTAGATAATCTGACTCTTTACCTATTTCAATGCCTACTGCTTCAATAAATACCTTAAAGTAAATGTATTTTAATTCTTAACTTTAAATCAATTTTGTAAGAAAGGAGATTAACATTGACAGTCCAAGATTGTATTGGAGTAGAGACCCGGGGTATCCATTCATTTCCATGCCAGAAACTTTAAACAGTTTTCATTGAATCTCTGTAATCAGCATGACATTACGTTTGTAATTGAAAGAATAGAAATAGGAAAAAATAATCATTTCCCCTCTTGAATGTAAAGTATTGTACCTATTTTTATTATTCTGAATAAAGTATCCTAACCTGAAAAAAGATACAAAATTTAATATTTTCAAAAGCGTGGAGTTAAAAATTTTCATTTCCAAGACAATTTAGCATTTAAAATAGAGTTTTAAAATTACTTATAAGCCAATTTGCCTGGATGTAAAAGTTATTTTTCAGTTCTTCTATGTGTGTGTTTTAAGGGCCTGTTGAGGTAGGTATGTAGAGATTTAACCCCCTGGGGAAGGTTAGCAAATTATGGATTAACATGTTTATGGTACTTCTAATTGAGAAGCAGTGATTAAAGTGTTAAATTTGTGAAGTCCTGATACTAAAAATACTTAAAGAAAATTAAGATTTTGTTAGTTGAGTTTTATCAAAATCATGGGCCCTATGATTCTGGAAAGAGATATAAATTCAAAGATTTGTCCTTGAGAGTCAATCTGTTTGGTCAATCTGTTCACATTTTGTAGTCTTTGCATATGATTTGCATTTTAGGATTCACCTTTGGGAAAAGGCTTCTGTTCTTTGGAGCTGTCTGGAGATGTGGGCTTAGGGTGAGAGATGCTAAAGAATATAAATCTAACCATTATTGCAAAAGTCTTTTGAACTCATTAAAGATAGTCTTCCAGGAGATCACCTTCATTTACATGGGCTCTCTAGAAGGAAGCTGACAGGTGCTGCTTCTATTTATTCTTTTTCTTCAAAGGAAGCCATAGCAGCAAGCTGTTATGTTCTGTGACACAGCTCATGACCCACCAGAGATGAGTGAAAATGGAAAGCACCTTCTCTCCTGCCGGAGCAAGGGTTGAGTTTCAGTGGAGGAAATATAGAGCATGATATCTGCAATCAGGCAATCAGGAGACCGAGATTTGATTCTGAATCTACAGGATACTACCTGAAAACATTTACTGAACTTCTCTGCAATTGAGTAAACTCATCTGTAACAGGGGCTGACGAACAAGAATGGCCACATGAGAATAGCAATCCCGGATGATACGAGCTAAATGGTGGCAAATATTTAGCTATCGTAATATGCTGGATTAATTTTTCCTTTTATTAGTTCTGTTTGAAACTGTGAAAAATGAGACATACAAAGGTTATGTCACTTAAGAAAAGGAATCAAGACTTTGGTGCTGCTATAATAGTAATGTTCTGGAGAAGGCTTGGTTTAGAGTAATTTTCTTCAACTACTGAGAGAGAAATAGGCCAAATTTTAATGCTGTCTTGGAGGGGAATTGTGCCAAACAGTCCTTGAAAGTAAGCAAATTTTTGATTGGCATAAGAATATTGTCATCAAGGATTTATGAGACAGAATCTGAAAATCATTGGTATAGATTGATGCTCTTTATCATGTGGACCTCTGTCTTGGAAACACCATGTGTGCTAAATTGTTTTAGGATAGCCGTGCATGGGGGACTGGCTTATATGTTTATGTCTGGACTGGCTATTTCTCAGTAAGACTAGCCGTGTTCAGTTGCTAACTTTGGACTTATTTTGTTCTATTAAAACCAGTCCCCAAAGCTATTCAGAAAGCCATCTTTATAAATTCTCCTGATAGCCCTCACCATATTTGGGAGAGAAGCCAGTAATCCAAGGCTGTTTCTGTTTTTAGGCTTGAAGCTTGTGCTCAGTTCTTTTGAATCTGATGTATGTTCCTTCTTTTTTTTTTTCTTTTTTTGACCTTTTCTCAGATCCTCCTTCATTCATAAATACCTAGGTATCCAGAATGACCCCTGGCATTTGACATTATGTATCTTGTAGTTATTGCCCAGGATAACGGGTTATCACTGACAATTAATAGTACCTGTGGTGGAAGGTGATAAGAGAAAAGGAAGAAAGAAAGATATATCAAAATATCTTTCCAAGTGATGTTAAGCTTTGGAAATGTGATTTGCCTATATTTTCCACCAAAGGTATGTCTCAAAGCAGCAACTCCTTATTTGCTTGTATCCTATAATATCATTAAATTGATGTCTTTGTAGTAGTATTTCCTAAAAAGACATCAGGATAATCAAAGGATAGAATCAAATTGAGATTTTTTTTTTTTAGAAAAAGAATAAAACTAAACTAAACACTTGGGCATATGCCCTGAGTAATCAATGGCGTCAATCAGAAGTCTGGCAACGTCAGGCGAGAATATTATTATTTTTACTGTTAACCAGATGATTCTCATGGACATCCATGGGTGATTTGAGAATCTCTGTAATAGAAGAATGACACTGGAGAGGAACTATTGATTTATCTAGGGATTAACAAATGTTTTCTTAGAAAATATTATACTCTATGCCAGGGACTGGTTGAAGTTCAGAGACTGACGGCAGTGTATACAGGATAGAAAGTGAGACTGTGGAAAGGCGTCTGTGACTTATAATGTTTTTTCTGGTTACTTCTGTAAAGCAGACGGGTTGTCATAACATGGACCTGTTGACTGAGCCTCATCACTTCTTTGCTTTGAAGTGCAATCCCATATAGCCCATAGCATGGCATAGTGGGTAGAAGAAGCATTTACAAGGCATTTGCCGAGTGGCTGTCCACATGTGAAGTGATTTTTTTCTTCCACACTTGGGGAAAAAAAAAGGTTGAATATATGTATTTAACTTTTGTATTTTGAACTTTACTGTATACTTCTCTGGCTGATTGAACTGTATCTGTCTCTAAGTAATAATGCACTTTAAAGTTAATCTAAATCATTGTTATGTTTGAGAATTCAAATGCAATAATAGCAGTTGCTTTGGTTACTGTACAATTGTATCCTTTTCTTTTGAAATGATGAAAACAGAAACACTGGCTTCAGGGTCAGGAAATGTAATCCAGACAATTGTACCGAATTTCTTCAACCACACAAGAAAGTTCTGTAGAATTGGATGGATCACTACATCTTTTGATTAAATGCAATTGCCCACTAATACCAAGGGGAGTAATAAAAATAAAATAAAGTCAGAAATAAGGTGGTGATAGGATATATGGGAAAGAGGAAATGGATCTAAGAGAGTTACAAAACCCAGATATTTCCTAGAGTCACTCTGTCCAAATAAAAGTTTATCTTTTAACCCAATATATGCATATTAAAAATTTGTCCCCATCACCATGAAGTAAGCTAATTGAAGGAAGAAGTCAATTTTCTTGATCACTGCTATACCCAGCATTTCCTACATAGGCATTCTGTAAATATTGTTGAGCAAATGAATCTCAAGGATTTAATTTCCTTGCTTTTGTTGAATATTTATTCTCTAAACCACAAATTAAAGTTATTTTCTTTCAAAAAGAATGCTGAGGATGAAATATTTTCAGCTGCAAAAGAAGTGGTTGGACGGGATAGACTGTAAGTCTCTGCCCAATGCTGAAATTTTATTATTGTAAAATTCTAGAGCTAGGAGAGGCATGAGCATGGAGGTCCTAAGGGCAGGGTTTGAGACCACCTTCTAGATCTGTAGCCTGAGAAAGTAACACTCTCAATAACAGTTATCCCTCCATGAAATGTTGGAAATCTTCTTAACTGCATTATTTTATATGGTGTTGAAGATTGTTTGCAATGTTTTAAAGTCATTTAGCACATAAAATTTATTTGGCAAATGTTCTAAAGTGATAAGGAAATACCTATATATTTTAACTTTAAGTTAAAAATATTGAAATGGTGTAATAAAGAAAGGAGGAATTTTCAAACTCGAGAGCAGGGATTTTCAGCTGGTGGAACATGGTGCACTGGTGTGCCATGAGAGACTCTTAAGTGTGCCATGAAAATTTTAAAGATCATTAATTAAATCGTTTGGGACAGAAGTTCAAAGCAGAGTAAGTGTATTCTTTTCTTTACTCTTTTTGTTTTTTGATCAACATCATTTAAGTGTGCCACAGAAATGTAACTATAGGTTAAAGTGTGCCATGAGATAAAACGTGATGAAGGGCACTGCCCTAGAATATGTACAAGTCGTGTAGTATGATTATCCAGGTGTGTATCTTGTATTTTTAATTTCCAAAATCATTTTTTTAAAAAGTCCATAAACCCAGGTTGGGTGTGAAAGCTCACACTGGCACTCTGGGAGTCCGAGGCAGGTTGATCCCTTGAGGAGTTCAAGGCCAACCTGAGCAAGGACAAGACGCCATCTCTACTAAAAACAGAAGAGAACTAGCCAGGTACATGGGTGGATGCATATAGTCCCAAGTACTTGAGAGGCTGGGGCAAGAGGATTGCTTAAGTCCAGGAGTTTGAGGTTGCTATGAGCTATGATGCCACAGCACTTACCCAGTGTGACTGAGAGAGACCCTGTCCTTAAAAAAAAAAAAATTCATAATCCTAGGCTGGATATGGTGGCTCATGTGGGTAATCCTAGCACTCTGGGAAGCCGAGGTGGGTAGATCACCTGAGCTCAGGAGTTCGAGACTAACCTGAACAACAGGGAGTCCCTGTCTCTGAAAATAGCTGAGCATTATGGTGGGCACCTGTAGTCCCAGCTACTTGGGAGGCTGAGACAAAGGGATTGATTGCTTTGAGTCCAATAATTTGATGTTGCTGTGTGTAATGACACCGTGGCACTCAACCTCAGAGCGACTGAGACTCTGTCTCAAAAAAAAAAGCAAGCAAGAAAAAAAAACTCATAAATCCTACAAAAGTGCATAGGATTCAGCAATCTTAAAAAAGCCATCTTTTTATTTTTTAACGTAATAAAAGTACATGTCCAGGTGTTTGCCGTCAGGTAGATTATTATTGTTGGAAATTGGAGCATTTCCCTTGTTATGAGAAATTAATTTTTCAAATGAGTAGACATGGATGGATTTTTAGAAAAAACATGACCATGTGATAGAGACAAGTACCCAAAACACCCATCATATTTCTGAGTCATTACTATTACCAATGTTTCTAATTTTGTTGCCACCTGCAGCTGTATTTTTTTCCTTTTGCTTGGATTAGATATTAATACCTTGCCAGGTATTCTGAATTAGAGAGTTCTGTTAAAGACAAATATGAAAATCAATTTGCAAGAGTATATATGTAATATAATTGCCTTTATGTTTTTAAGTTTGTAGGGGTATTTTATATATAGAGAGAGATATATCCATTGATAACTATGCAGAGATGTGCATGTATACCCAGACATTTATGGAAGAATTAGAAGAAACTATTTGTGTATATGTGTGCACAAATGTGAGTGTTTAATGAAGGATTTCCTGCATTTCTTAATATTTGTTTTGTATTTTTAAAATGAGACAAGATTAAATTAAATAGCTTCTGCACAGCAAAGAAAATAATCAACAGAGCACACCTACAGAGTGGGAGAAAATATTCATAAAATGATAATATCCAGAACCTATGAAGAATTAAAAAAAAATCAGCAAGAAAAAAAAATTACAAAGTGGGCAAAAAATAAGAACAAAAGCATTTTGAAGAAAGATAGACAAATAGCCAAAAAACATCAGGTGCTAGCATGGACGCAGAGGAAATGCGATGCTTATACACTGGTGGTGGGACTGAAATTAGTGCAACCTCTATGGGAAAGAGAATGGAAATTTCCTCAAAGATCTAAAAGAAGACCTATCATTCAATTCAGCAATCCCACAAGAGTCATAGTCATTATATCAAAAAGATACTTGCTTTGCAATTCATCATTGCAAAGATACGGAATCAACCTAACTGCCCATCAATTTAGGAGTGGATTAAAAAATATGGTGTATATATTCCATGGAGTACCTCTCAGATAGAAAAGCAAATGAAAGAATGTAATTTACAGCAACTTGGGTGGAATCAGAGACCATTAATGTAAGTAAAGTATCTCATGAAAGGAAATATAAGCACCTTTCAGATTCTGATAGATTAGAGCTAGTTGGTGGGCACAGAGGGAAGGAGAAGTCATTGGGAATCAACAAGGGGGGAGAATAAGCGAGGGATAAAAACACGACTAACAGGTACAGTGAATACTGTTTTGGCGATGGGACTAGAGCATTATAAAAACCATGCAGGTAACAAAAACATTGGTAACCCCTTGATATTTTGAAATAAAAACAAAAAATTAATGACATTCTTTGTCTGAAAACCTTGCCATTTTTAATGATTTTCTCTTGTATTTAAAAGTAATGAGTATCCTGTACCTTCTGGTTATAATGTTATCCATTTGCTTATCTGCATAATTACTAAAACTTATTAATAAAGTTATCAACACCCTTTAAGAGAAGACGGGAAGAATTGAGATTGAATATAGCATCTTAATAAGGAAATAGAGTTATAGTAAAGAATAGCATTTAATGAAAAGCATTACTGAGAGAAAAATAAATACTATAAAAATAGGAAGCAGGGGAAATGGGTTAGGAAATCTCACAGTCTGCCTTTTGAAGCACTGAAAACAGATACTTTGCTTGTGTTGATCAGATGATTTAAATCTCGTCATGCGTATGAAGTGAAAACTGCAGAGAGAAGTTACCTCCCTGGTGCCTGAGTGCCTTGATGAAATGTGGCACAAATTAGACCTATCACCCAATGCGGCTGATGATCAGCCATTTATTCAATTAAGATTGAAGACCTACTAAGTGCTCACTGTCATAACCTTAGATCAGGGTCTTTTTGATAATCAGGCAAGCGGCCTAACCTCTAAGTGTAAAATGGAATAATGAAAAAGAGCAGAGCAGGAAGCTCAGCATACAGCCTGTGCGAGGAGTTGTAGCTGTTATTTTTTACTTTTCGGCACAGCTTTCCTTACTGAACACGTCTGCATTTAGGGGTGTGGATCAAGCGCTGGAGGAAGCATTTTCATGACTGTACTTTCAGAGAAAATTTTCTGAGTGTTTTATATTAATGGATCCTTAATGATGATGAAGTTGCAAATCTCTTCACAAACCTGGAGATTCTGGTCACCATATTTCTCACTGCATAGGTATCTTTTATATCTAGCAGTTTTGATTTTCTAAGCCTTTAAAAATGATTTTCAATTTATATCATATTCTTCACTACCGTATTCAGAGTCAGTGTTTAAGTGAGACACTTAAGTTTATAGTTGCTAAGTTATAATTTTTTTTAAAGATCAGATGAATTCTAGTAGAAAGGGGGGCATGGGAATCCCTTGTGTTAGATTAAAAATCTTTGGGGAAAGTTGCAGTCCTGTCCAAGCACCCATTTTAGCAATGGAGAAAAAAGTAGCTTCTTCACTGTGTTTTCACCTGACTCTTCTTCAGGGGTATAATACATATGGATAGGTCACTGTGAATGTTTTGAGACAGTCTGTGGTATGGTCCATTAGTTCACTTCCATAAAACCAGTCACTGGGTGGTGCCTGTGGCTCATCGAGTAGGGCGCGGGCCCCATATATGGAAGGTGTCAGGTTCAAACCTGGCCTCGCCAAAATACAAAACAGAAAAATAGCTGAGCATTGTGGTGGGCACCTGTAGTCCCAACTACGTGGGAGGCTGAGGCAAAGAATCACCTAAGCCCAGGATTTGGAGGTTGCTGTGAGCTGTGTGATGCCACGGCACTCTACCCAGGGCGATAGAGTGAGACTCTGTCTCTACAAAAAAAAAAAAAAAAAGAAAGAAAAACACAGTCACCTGTGCAAGTCTCAGCCTTGCTCAGCTTCTTGGTGTTGCTGGGAAATCTTCATTTGTTTCTGTACACTCAGATTTTACATTTATTCATTTTTCAATATCTGAAAACTTTCATAATGACCCACATATAAAGCGTCATACAGCAATCACTTAAAAAACGATACCGATTATAGTTTGATGGTAATGATGATTTGTGAAATGAAGTATATTTTGATTCATATAAAAACCCAATGCCTTTTATTCTTTCAATGTGTTTTTATTTTCATTTACTACCCAATAAGAAACTAAATAATTCTGTTGCACTAAAATCAACATGTCAAAGTTAGAACAGCGTTCTTTTAAAGGGATATACACTACCAACAATAGACATAGTACAAATCATTTTAAGGGAACTCCGATCCAATGGCCAGTGCCAGTATGCTGTAGTTTACACTGTCTGTTGACCTTGAACTCTGTAAATTTAACTGTGGAATTATTACTTAAACTATTCATACTTTTTTTTTTTTTTGTAGAGACAGAGTCTCACTTTATCGTCCTCGGTACAGTGCCGTGGCTGTCACACAGCTCACAGCATCCTCCAACTCCTGGGCTTAGGCGATTCTCTTGCCTCAGCCTCCCGAGTAGCTGGCACTACAGGCGCCGCCACAACGCCTGGCTATTATTCTGTTTTGCAGTTTGGTGGAGGCTGGTTTTGAACCCGCCACCTTCGTTATATGGGGCCCGCACCCTACTCGATGAGCCACAGGCACCGCCCCATACTTATTTCTTTTAATAATTTATTATAATTTAGCTTCCTTTTTAAGACATTAGAAATATGGTATAATGTAGTCGTATTAATTGAAGTAACTCTTTTTGGAAGTATACTATATTTGGAAAAAATATAAACAATTTTACATGTGTTTAAATTCCTATTCCCTTGGCTTCTACTTTTAGTTAAAATATAGTATTTATTTTCTTATACATCTAAAAGCAGCTTAAATACAAATCTAACAGTGGCCAAAGATGTCTCATCACCTTGAGGATTATTAAAATTCATGAAGGGTGGAGATATAACAGAGAAAGTAGAATCCTTTCCCAGAAGCCATACTATGTGAAAATTATTGCTAGAATAACTCAAATTCATAATTATAAAGGCCAAACAATTTCAGGTGGCCTAAACCGGGCCAAAAAAAGAAATCTATCTTCAAGTAAATCTCTATTATGTGGAATAATGCCTGATCATGTGAAGGATGGGCTCTTTTCTTTGTTTTTGAAGTTCTGGATTCCTTTCTCTTGTAGGATTTTTATTCTGGGCATATTCTAAGCAATGCTTATTCATTTAAATGAATTAAGTCATAACAAGGTTTGATTAGCAAGGTTTTGCCTAGTCTGGTATCAGGGAAAACTCAGTGCTAGAGATAGAATGTAATCAATTAAAAGACTGGTAATAAAATTGTGGGTTTTTTGTTTGTTTTTAATATTAAAAAGAATTTCTTTGTATTTCAAAATCTTATCTACTTGGCTTACATGATTGGAACAGTAGGCAGATGTTGCGTTTAGATTTGAAAGTCATAGCATTTCAATTATTTACAATTTGGGAGAATAGAATTGTTCCTATGATTTTGACATGTTTTTCAGTTCCTTTTGGAAATGTGAAGGCCCTGTTGCCCTTAATGAAAGTTTTTGCCTGGCTTGGAGTTTTTCAAGCAATGCAGTCAAGTATTCTTGCCTCTTGGTTTCAGCCATAAATCATTTTTAAAAGACTACTATTTAACTTCTTTCTTTCCCTTGACATCAGACTAGCCAAATGAAATATGTTTTCCCCTTGCTGATGAAAACAGCTACAATGTTTGTTTAATTCTTTCAAAACTTTCCACTTAATACTTTCTGAAGTATGATGGGCTAACGAGAAATATTTGAGCTCTGGTAGATTTGATAATATTGAATTATTTCCTGTCGACGGGATGGGTACACATCTGCGTTCCAACGTCAGGAACCTGTGAAGGTGACCTTATTGAGAAAACGAGATTTGAAAACGTAACTGAGTTAAGGATTTTGAGATGAGTTCATCCTGGTTTGCTCAGGTGGTACCTGAGTACAGCGACAAGCACTCTGATAAAAGACAGACCAAAAGAAGTTACCTGAAAAGGAGGCGGCCACATGAAAGCAGACGCAGAGATTAGCGTGATGGAGCCAGCGCCAGCCAAGAAGCTGGAAGAATCAAGCGCAGACTCACAGCTAAGGACATCTAGAGGGAGCTTGGCTTTGCCAGGACCTTCATCTTAGGCATCTGGCTTCCTGAACACGGAGAGAATAGCTTTTTGTTGTTTTAAACCACTGAGTTTGTGGTAATTTGTTATGGCAGCCTTAGGAAGCCGACAGAGTTGATAAAATAGACTGCCAACTTGGAAACACAGACATGCATGGAATGTACTTTACCGTCAGATCAGGGTGGCCCTCTGGAAAGGGTTCTTTGTTTCCTATTATTTTAATGAAAGAGTCCTTCTTGTTAAGATCATACTACACTGATTTATTTTAAAATGATGAGACTTTCATTCAGATTGAGCCCTGACATGTGACATAATCTTTATCTAGATGATGCTTATTGTCTGGGTAATCATCATTTTTTTTTTTTTTTTTTTTTGTAGAGACAGAGTCTCACTTTATTGCCCTCAGTAGAGTTCGGTGGCGTCACACAGCTCACAGCAGCCTCCAACTCCTGGGCTTGGGCGATTCTCTTGCCTCAGCCTCCTGAGTAGCTGGGACTACAGGAGCCTCCACAACGCCCGGCTATTTTTCTGTTTTGCAGTTTGGCCGAGGCTGGGTTTGAACCCACCACCTTCAGCATATGGGGCCGGCGCCCTACTCTATGAGCCACAGGCGCTGCCCATAATCATCATTTTTTAAACACAAGGAGACTGAGGCCAACAGAGACAAAAGTCACACAAATGTTTCTTGTATACAAATACGAATGGATTTCAAAGCAACTTGTTCTGGTGCCACCAGAACAGAAACTGTTTTACTTCTTGGAAAGAAAAGGCAGTGGAAGGCCATTCAGGGAACAAGTGTTTGGGTTTTGAGGCACATCCATGTGCATCTTCCCAGCATGTGATTTCAAAGCTTTCTCTCTTGTGAAAAATCCCCCATTTTGGAAGAAATAAGAAGTCCAAATTAAAAAATATCTGATTCTAGAAATAATAGCAGCTTCCCCTGCTTCCATACCTACACGGTGTGCAAAACCATGAGAGAGAGAGAGAGAAAATGCAAGAAGTTGGAAATTGGCTGAGGGTCAGTTTCCTCAGCACCTATGTGTACCTGTGAGACAGGCGTCCCGTGGTCACTGACGGTAGCTACTGAGATATAATAAGTGTGTCCAGGCCACATGAGTAGTGCAGGGGCTCTCGGGGCAGCGCCAGTGGATGAGAGTAGCCAAAGAGTTCATGCACAATGTCTGTGAGAAGTATCAGTGAAGCTACAGCCTGTGGGATGGATGGGCAGGAGCTGGCTGGTGAGGACCATGGACAGATATTCCCCAAGATCCAAGGACAGGTGACCATTAAAACTCGAGGATAATATTTTTATAGAAAAAGGAGTTGTAATATTATTTATCTCAACCTTTTGAAATTAAAGTAAGATTGAGGGCCCTATGCAAAACGAACAACAACAAAAACCAAGAAGGAACTCTAAGCTTGTATTGATTAGTTTATTTAGAGACTAATACAGCTGTTAATTCACAATTAGTAAGAGATGCCTACCTACTTGAAAGTACTTAGTAGCATATTTGCCTGCTAGACTGTTTTTAATTTCAAGGAGGAAGGGTTGTGGTTACCTGATTTGTTGTCATCAGCTTCAGTAGTTTGAGCACTCTCTTACAGTTCACACAATGAGACTAAATTGGAAATAGAACCAACAGGTGATCCATTAAGGACCTGAGTGCAGTTAAGTCTTCCTTGGGGATATATACTTTACAGCCAATAAACCTGGCCTTACTAGCTCCTAGTCAGTTTGCTTGCCAATAATAAAGCCTCATAATGTAACAAAGCGACACCCAGTAGAGCCACTCCTCTTAGGTTTCCCCATCAATATTGACTCTAGAAAGCCTCTTAAAAAGTATGGGATTCAGTATTCCATTAGAAACCCTCAGGGGCTCAGAAAGGAGGTGACTGCCATGTTCTTGCAGATAATATTAATTAAAATATTTTTTAAAAATTGTTACCTGAAATTAAGGAGATTTGTGTTCAAAAATATCAATGTCTGATAAATATATATAATTATATATTATATATTGTATATGCGTGTGTGTATATATATATGGCCAGAAGTGATATTCTGTGATTTAAATCCTAACGAATTGATTGGAAAGTCATAAAAATTGTGTTTGGGGTTGCTGAAATGCTAGAATAGTGATAATAATCAGTGTGAGAAGGAACTGAACTTTAATATTTTAGGTATATTGTGATTTATAGGGAAGCATCCTCCAATGTAATAAAGCTTCAGGGACTGCACCTTACTTGATGATGCTTTTGCAGACTCGGCTCCAATAGTAGTGTATCTCCTTGTGCAGCTTACCTTTAAAAGGACTAAACACACTTAAAACACCAAAATGTTTATTATTCATTTGGGGCAGTTGTTTTGTACAGATTCTGATCTCAATTTTAGAATGACTTTTTTTTTTAGCATCATAGGATGCTAATATTACCAGGGTCTTAGAAACCTGCTCCCTTTGCTCTCTAATTTTAAAGAGCAAAGCCTCCTGCCTATATCTCTTTCCTTGGTCCTGCTCCTTTTCCATTCATTTTCACACTGTTGGCAAAGCAAGAGATCCATCTAAAGCCATCTGCTTAATGTCTGTCAATGGTTTCTCATTAACTAGAGCAGCGTTTGCCAAAGTGTGTGCCCTGAACAACCAGCTCAGCCCTTTGTGATTTGCATTATTATAAAGGAGGCTTCCGCAGTCATATGTGTTTGATAAGCTGAGTTCAACCCAATCAAACAGTTATTTTTTTCAGAAGGACTTTCTAAACACTTTGCAAATTGTACTCCAATAAAGGGCTAATATCCAGAATCTGCAAGGAACTCAAACAAATCAGCAGGAAAACAAAATAAAGCAAACAAAAAACAAAACAAACAACCCCATTAAAAAGTGAGCAAAAGAGGTGAAGAGAAGTTTTTCAAAAGAAGGTAGACAAATGACCAAAAAAAAGTGTGAAAAAATGCTCATCACTAATCAAGGAAATTCAAATTAAAACTATAGTGGCTTACCACCTTACCTCTATCGGAATGGCCATTAATAACAAGTAAAAAAATTAATTAAAAAAATGAAAAGATAAACCGATGCTGGCATGGATGCAGAGAATGGGGTATGCTTCTGTACAGTTACTGGGAATTGCAACCTCTATGGAAAACAGAATGGAGATTCCTTAAAGACATAAATGGAGACTTACCATTCAATCCAGCAATCCTACTACTGGACATCTACCCAAAGGAAAAGAAAGCATTTTATCAAAAGGACACCTGCAGTGGAATATTTATCTCAGCACAATTCACAATCACAAAAAATGTGGCATCAGCCTAAGTGCCCATAAGTTGACGAATGGATAAAGAAGTTGTGGTATATATACCATGGAGTACTACTCAGCTACAAAAATTAATGAAATAATATCATTTGTAGCAACTTGGATAGAACTGGAGCCTGTTATCCTCGGTGAAGTTCTTCAGGAATGGAGAAACCAACCACAAATGTCCTCTGATAATTCGGAGCTAAATGATGAGCACACACAGGCACAAAGAAGTGTCAAGATCACAGGAAATCAAGAAAGGGGGGAGGGAAACGGGGAGGCTGAGAGAGGGAGTTAGGGATAAAAACTTACCTTTCGGGTACAAGGAACTCTATACTGGTGATGAGCACACTAAAATCTCTGACTTCAGCATTATACAAGTTATCCATGTAACAAAAACACCTGTACCTCCTTAATATTTTGAGACTAAAAAAAAATTAGATGATGTTGATCACAGAAACTTTTGCTTTTTCTTCTTCCTCTAAACAATTCCTGGCCCTTGTGATTCAAAGAATATTCTACCATTTGACACTGTCATGAATAATATGGTCCACGAATCTAACCATTCATTCATTCCAAACTTGGCCCTTGCCTTCTGGTTCAACTTCACATGTCAGTGTCCCACTTCTGGAGACCAGATGACTCTGATGATAATCAACGGAACTTCTGTCTGAGTTGCTCGTTTACCTTCTCCGTAGCCTTCCCCGATTCAGCTCATCACCACCAGCCTCTGTCCCTTCCCTCTGCTGTGTTGTCTGACCCTCCTGATGGCCCACAGTCTCCACCATCACATCTCCTCAGGGCCATTACTACACAGGGCTGTCATCCTGTGAAGTTGTAAGTGTCCCCTGCAGAATTCCCAGAGCCTTCTAGACAGAGCTATGCTTCATCTTTGTCAGGAAATTGCCTAGGACATTGTGTTTCTTAGAAATAGCCATGGGCATATGGGAGGGAGGCAGGTGAAGGTCTGTGCTGGAGCCCGCAGCTGCACGCCACGCTTTTCATGCTGGTGTGTGGTGTCTGCACTGACCTCTGGACATTTAATCCACAGCTCATCGTAAAGAAATCCAGCAAGATGACACTATAATTAGTTTAATTAATTAGTTTAATTAGCCTTATGATTAATTTAATAATGCCCTTAAGGCCCCTCTAAAAATATATTTCAAAAGGAAGAACAAGAAACAAACAGTGGTAAAAAAAAAAGTGTTAGAGACTACTTTTGCATTTAAATAGTAAAATTGGATTCTCAGTGTTTTAATTTTATTAATGTATTTATTTTACTTTTTGACTTTTTTATCATGGGTACATAACATTGTATGTCTTTGTCGGGTACATGGGATGTTTTCAAAAAGACATACAATGTGAATTAATCAAATCAGGATAACTGGAGTACAAATCAACTGAGGCATTTAATACGGACAGTGTCAGAAAATGGATACACATTTTAAGCAAAGAAAAAACTGTATTAAAATTGTGATACTCAAGTCACATTTGACTTCTGCAATTACAAAAGGTGCTCAAAGTGACTTGCATTCATCTTTTCATATCCGCGTACACTATTATAGTTTTAATACAGTGTTTTTCTTCTTAAAGTGCATATACATTTTTTGACACCCTCTGTATATTTCAGCTAATATACGGGTATAACTACTGAGTCTGTGGTGTCTGTGGCGGCTGTTTCAGGAGTCCAGGGAACATCAGAAATGATTTTACTCTGGATATTATTTATCTGGCCACTGCTAGCAAAGCTGCTGTTCAGCTAAGCAAGCATGTCAGCTCACTGAGCACCAAATTAAAGTATGTTTTTTTGATGATATGGAGAAAAGGAAAGTAAAATAAGGAGAGTAAAAATTGGAATTTTCCTCTTAAAAATGTGTAGAGCTCCCCTATGTTATCTACCTCTTTTTATATGGTACATTATAATTGGAAATAAAAATGGAATTGGACCTTCCTCAAATATAACATTCTCAGCATCTGATATAAAAAATCATACATGTAAATGTATAAAATTATAGAGTCTGATATATATGAAAATTAGATATGTATGTGAAATCAAATATATTGGTTTTCCCAGGGGACAGTAGTAAAGTGATATATACTAACATTGGTTAATGTATTTGGGGAAAAAGCATTTTATATTGGGTATGTGTACACCCAGGAGTTCTGACAATTAAGTTTCCAAACTCATCTTAGACACTGTGCAAGGTACCTTGTTGCTGAACATCACTATGGTCACCCTTGACGTACTCCCCTTGGGAAGCCATGCACCCAGTGCGGCACCTAGTGAAACAATTTTGGAACTCTTTTTCTGGAATGACCATCAGTTTAAAAGGAGGACGATGTATCTTCTTTCTAGGATTGTCCCTGGCCCCAGGAGTGACTTAATGATCACTGAAAGTGTCCTCCATGTCACTTCTCATTTTCATTATTCTAGTCCAGGCTGACGTGAATTTCCATTAAATACATGATACTTTTTTTTTGTTTTTAAAATCTAAGCATGATAGTTATGGGAAGAAAATACAGAGGAACTGTTTCCCACATTATCTATAAACACCATATAAAAAGATGTAAGAAAACATACAGGAGTTTCTTCTGACTCTGAGTGACACATATTTTGGCTTTTCAAACTTTTATTTTTATGAGAACGTTGTTTCCCCCCACAACATGGCAGTGATTTGATTAGACTGTGTACCAGATTAGACTGAATTAAAAACACTTTTGCAGGGCAGCGCCTGTGGCTCAGTGGGTAGGGCACTGGCCCCATGTACTGAGGGTGGGGGGTTCGAACCCAGCCTCAGCCAAACTGCAGCCAAAAAATAGCGTTGTGGCGGGTGCCTGTGATCCCAGCTACTCAGGAAGCTGAGGCAAGAGAATCGCCAAAGCCCAGGAATTGGAGGTTACTGTGAGCTGTGTGATGCCACAGCACTGAACCGAAGGTGACAAAGAGAGACTCTGTACAAAAAAAAAAAAACACTTTTATAATATATGTAACTGTTTATGTTCTGCCTGCGTTTCAGATTTCTTCCTGTGAGTATTGGTACAGTGTTTAAATGTAGGAGGATAGGGGATTGCTTGATTTTTATTTATTTATTTAGAATATGAGGGAGTACACACATTTTGATTACGTAATTTGCTTTTGTACATATTAAATCAAAGATGTAAGTATGCCCTTTACCCAAAAAGTGCACAGTGTATCCACTGGCTGTGAACGTACCCATCTCTTCCACCCCCTCCCACCTACTGGATTTCCATGGAATTCCTATTTCTATGCGTGCACATCCACGTTGATCAACTAGTTTCAGTTTAGTATTGAGTCCATGTGGTGTTTGTTTTTTCATTCTTGTGATACTTCATTTAGAAGAATGGACTCTAGTTCTATCTAGGTTGTTACGAAAGATACTAGTTTCACCAGTACCTTTTTATGGCTGAGTAGGACTCCAGGGTGTACATGTACCCCCTTGTATTAATTCATTCAATCCACATATTGTTGGGCACTAGGGTTTTTCCCAATTCTTTGGAATTGTGAATTGTGCTTCTTGGTGTCCAACTGTTTTTCTTCTCTGCCACACATTGGAAGAAGAAGAGTTGTCTCGGGCCACACATGAAATACACAAACACCAATGGAAGGTGATGAACAACAACAAAAGGTGTGTGAATAATGTTTATGATATTCAACACCACAGAGACGCCAAACAGACCTCAAATATTCCACATGTGGACCATGGGCCACTGGTTGGACACCCCAAAATATTCAAGTGCAAGATTCTTTTTTTCATAAAATGTCTTATTTTTTCCCCTTTGGATAAATGCCCGGTTGTGGGATTGCTGGAGCAAATAGTAGGTCCCCATTTAGTTCTTTGAGGTATCTCTATACTACCTTCCACAGAGGGTGTACTAGTTTGCACCACGGCCAACCGTGGATGAGAGTTTCTTTGTCTCTGCATCCACACCAGCATCTGTTGTTCTGGGACTTTTTGATGAAAGCCATTCATTTTGGTTGTAATCTGTATTTTCCTATGACTAGAGATGTTGAGGATTTCTTCATGTGTTGGTTGCCCATAAGTACATCTTCATATGGAAAGTTTCTGCCCATGTCTTTTGCCCAATTTTTAATGGGGTAGTTTGATTTTTTTCTTGCTGATTTGCTCGAGTTCTTTGTAGATTTTGATTATCACCTCTTTGTTAGATGTATGGTGCGTAAATATTTTCTCACATTCTATAGGTTGCCTTCTTGTTCTGTTGATTATGTCCTTGGCTGTGCAGAAGATTTTTAATTTGACAAATTCCATTTATTTATTGTTGTTGTTGTAATTGCTTTGGTGGTCTTCTGATAAATTCTTTGCCTAGACCAGTATCTATAAGAAGTTTTCCAACATTATCCTAGAATTTCTATAGTTCCATGTCTTAGGTTTTACTCTGTTATCCATCATAAATTAATTTTTTGTGAGTGGTGAGAGGTGCAGATTCTGTTTTAGTCTTCCACATGTGGCTATCCAGTTTACTCAGCACCATTTATTGAATAGAGATCCTTTCCCCCAGTGCATGCTGTAGTCTGTTTTGTCAAAAATAAGACAGCAATATGATGGTGGTTTCATATCTGGGTCTCTGTTCAGATCCAAAGATCTGTGTCTCTGGTTTTGTTCCAATACCATTACTATAGCCCTGTAATATAGCTTGAAATCGGGTAAAATGATGTCTCCTGATTTTTTCTTATTTTGTAAGATTGTCCTGGCTATCTGGGGGTCTTTTCCGATTCCACACAAAATGTAAAACTGTTGTTTCTGGATCTGTGAAAAATAACACTGGTATTTTAATGGTGATTGTACTGAATCTATAAATTATATTAGGTAGTATAGATGGTTTAAAAGTGTTGATTCTGCTGATCCATGAGCAGGATATGTTTTTACATTTGTTCACATCCTCTGTGATTTCTTTCCTCAGGGTTTCATGGTTCTCTATTTTAGAGATCTTTTTCTTTTTTTTGAGACAGAGTCTCACTATGTCGCCCTGAGTAGAGTGCTGTGGCATCACAGCTCACAGCAACCTCCAACTCTTAGGCTTAGGCAGTTCTCCTGCCTCCCAAGTAGCTGGGACTATCAGCACCCACCACAATGCCCGGCCATTTTTCCGTTGTAGTTGTCATTGTTGCTTTAGCTGGCCCAGGTCAGATCTGAACCTGTCAGCCTTGATGTATTTGCCTGGTGCCCTACCCACTGAGCTACGGGCGCCACTCTATTTTAGAGATCTTTCACCTCCTTAGTTAAATATATTGCTAGGTGTTTCACCATCTTTGTTGCTACCGTGAAAGGTATTGTGTCTTTGATTTGATTCTCAGCTTGACTGTTGTTGGTGTGTATGAAAGTTACTGCTGATTTGTGTACGTTGATTTTGTAGCCTGAGACGTCACTGAATGTATTTATCAATTCCGGGATTCTCTTGGTTGAATCTTTGGGGTTTTCTAGACATTCATAAGATCATAATGTCTACAAGGAGTGATAATTTCGCCTCTTCTTCCCCCCTTTGGATGTCCTTGATTTCCTTCTTTTACGTGATTGCTCTCACTTTGACTTCCAGCACTATGTTGAGTAGAAGGGGATTTGCTGGGAACTTCAGAGGAGAGAGTTCAATAAAGAGGCTGACTGGATCAGCAGGAAGCGAGGAGGAGAGACCAGCCTTGGTGATAGCCATGGGAATGAATGGAGGGAAATGGAGTGAAACACCATGTTGGGTTGTCTATCAACCAGTCAGGATTAAGGTCATTATAATGAGTGTGGTAAAAAGAAGATTGTACTTTTGTTTAGTAAACATAAATTTGGAGGGTAAAGATTGCTTTTAAAACAATCTTGTACTGTGATTTCTATAGGACAGTTGTCTCACAGAAGGTTTAAATGAAAAATTTCATCTTGGGATTGAATTTTATTATATCCTTTTTAAAATAGATTGGTTTGAAATAAATGAATAAGTAAGTAAGTGAATAAATAAAATAGATTGGTTCCCATCCACTCGAGATAGGCCTAATTTTCTGTCCTATCTTTGGATTTAGTTTTTGTTAAGTGTGTTAAACATCACTGTTTCTGATGCAATGAATAATCAAATCCCTTCTTACCTGCTGTTTAATAATTACAAACCATGCTGGTTTAAAGTATGAAGTGTTTTATGGGACACTAAATTGAAACCATCTTTGCTAAAATACATTTGAAAGACACAACACGGGCATGTATCACTTTATTTGTATTTCCAACTGTCACAAGAAATTGGAGGTAACCCCCCTCCTTTCTGTTTGATTATTCTATTATCAGCAGAATGAGGTGTGTTGGAGACATACATGCTGATTTAGTGTTGTGCTGATGAAACCATTCGAGTTGTGTGATGTGTCATTTTTCACTGCTGCCTTATCAAGGTGTTTCAGCTGTGCCCAAACCAGCCCTGGTAATTGCTTTAGTTGCTTGTGGCAAAGTTATGTCAATGTCAGTCCCTAAATGACTTTTGACTGCTTCATGTCAGATGTTCCCTCCAATGAAAGACAGGGTACTGGAGTTTTTATACCTGGGTATGGTGTTCATCCAAAGTCTAAATAGACAGAATTCTTTTTTTTCCCCCCTCCTTCCAATCAGAACTAAAATGCAAATGCTGGCATTTCATGTTTTAAAATGAAGGAAATACAATTAAGTTCATGATTCACTTCAAGTATAATCTTATATTGATAGCTTTTCTTACTTGGTTCTGAGTGTAAATGTGAGTCAAGTGCAGCTTTGAACAAGGGCAGTATAACAGTGGTTATGATGTAGGTGTACTTTTTACTGCAGTATCTGCTTAAAATGTCTTCCTAATATTTATACATCTCCAGTGCCTTCTGCAGACTCTTGGAATTCTCTGCTTTAGGGTTTTTATTTAAGTTATCACATAATGCTTGGACTTGAGAAGCAAATTGCACTTAAAGGGATGACAAAAAGCATTTCACTGTAAAAAAAAATAAGCATGTATAACTTTAATAGTTGGCTTAAAAGTGCATGTGAAGACTTCAAGGCATAAGCATGTATACGTATCCTCTGCCCGTACACTGGGCAGTGGACTGCACCGTTATGCACGGTATGCCTGGTATGCTGTGGTCCTCTTTCTATGCGCATCTATTTTCATTGTTATTTAGAAGACCATTGTATTGTATTAACCCAACTCTTCAAATTGAGCATTTGTTTTGTCTCCTATCTGCTATTAGAAAGAGTGCTGTAATCACCCTTGTGCATACATCTAAGCTCACGTGTTAAGCAGTTATCTCAAAAAACATTTCAGATATGTATATTTACCAAATCAAAGATTATGTCCTTTTCAAAAAATTATAAACCTATTGTCAAGGTAACCCCCAGAATATTTCTGCCAGTTTATGTCATCACCTAGAGTGCACAGTACAGTTGACTTCTCCATTCTTCCCAAGACTGGAAGGAAGAAACTTTTGAAAATCTTATCAACGCAATAAGTGGAAAGAGTGCATCTCATAACTGTTTCATTTCTTCGGATATAAATGAGGTTGAGTAGGTTTTCTAAGTCCTGTGGCTATTTCTATTACTGTAAAATTTAAAAAGATGTTAGTGCAATTCAGGATAACTAATAAAGATTTGAACTAGGCCACAAAGAAAATTACTGGAGTTTGGGGGAGGTGTACGCAGTTCAAATGCATATCAGAGCTGGACAGCAGGTGAAGCAGCCTCCAGGGTAGGGATTGTGCAGTACAGTTGGGGTAGCTGCACAGCCCAGCCAGTAGATGAGAGATGTCATAAAATAGAGGCGCCAGTGTTGACAGATCTCCCAGATTTCAAAGAGAAGATTGAAATCAGATATTTCAATTAAACCTTTTAGGGAGCATCCTCTGTCTGTTTTGTTCGACATCCATCTGCTGGGCGAATTTGACTCATGTACTATCTCTGTTAAACTATTGATTCAATAGATCACTCTGGCATTCTAGATCAAGAGAACAAAATTAACAAAAGCTGAAGAACCTGTAGAATGGTACATCTAGTATGTCAATTTCTCTGGAAATCATCCTGGAGAATTGATGGAGAGGAAAGCAGGGAAGAGGGTGTTGGATGAGTTGTTTTGTAGAAGGTTTGGATATGCAAACAGGGAAGCTTGTGCTGTATCTAGTTTACAATGAAGATAAGTGTGTCTTTATTTTATCAATTTTAACAAAACACCCTCCAGTGTGTTTTGTTTTATTTGTGAAAGACTGGAATCACTGCTGAAGAGACAGATGTAAAGGAAATAGTCCAGAGAAGTTGCTCTGATATTCTAGGCAAGAGATGATAATACATAAATGGTAATAATGGATTCAGTGATTTGAAGATGGGGAATGTGGCAGCACCTGGTGGCTCACTCCTGCAGTTCCAGCATTCAGGGACACTGAGGCAGGAGGATCCCTTGAGGCCAGGAGTTTGAGACTTGCCTGGGTAACACAGTGAGACTCTATCTCCTAAAAAATAAAAACAAAGCTGGACATAGTGGTGCACACCTATAGCGCTCAGCGTTGGGGAGGCTAAGGCAGGAGGATCACTTGAGCTCAGGAGTTTGAGACTAGCTTGGGCAACATAGTGAGACTCTATCTCTACAAAACAAAAATAAATTAAATAAATACCTGGAAGTGGTGGTGTGCCCCTGTAGTGCTAGGGGTAAATGGGAGGATTGCTTGAGCCGAGAAGTTTGAGGCTGCAGTGGGCCGCGATCATCCCTCTTCACTCCAGCCTGGGTGACAGAGTGACATCCATACCCTGTCTTTAAAACAGAACATAACGTGAAATGGGAAATATGACAGAGACTTCAAAGGGAATTTAATGATATGTTGTGTTAACCTTTGCATAAAATATGTTCTTCATCGTTGTCTCTTATATTTTTGTAATTGTATGATTTTAAATTTATATCTTTCTTCTTATGATTATAAGTGTCTTTTTAGGGGACAGTCTTGGCAGGTGATAGTGGATATCAATAAATGCATAATATATGTTTTTGCCATGTATAAATGGATTATAGAGGCAAAACAGTGATTGATTATATATGAATGTTAGTGAGCTTTTCTACCAAGGGTTTATGCATAATAAAACATAATTATTCAAGGGTTTTCTAAATAACTGAAGATATTTGTAATCTGGAAATGGTATAGCATTTTCCCAGCATTGAGATAATCAACTGAGACTAAACTAAACTAAGACTGTGTAAACAAATCATCAACAGTGGATAAGGAGGGGCAGAGGAGCCACATAAATCACTTCTACTCTCTTAAATAAAGCATCTGCAATTAATTATAGGGCACATGACTAGTCAGAAGCATTAAAACAAAGAGATAAAGTATAATTCTACCCAGGCTTTAAAACTTTGATGCTTAGGGTAACTGATTTCTTCGGGCAAGATAGTTTTTATAAAACATACCAATTTGTTAAATAGTTCTTCAATCGTAGGGGGCTCACACAATAAAATGGAGTATATTGATACCTATAAAGCTAATTGTGTATATGTTATTATTTCGGTTCAACTTAAATGTTATACATGGTGGACATCAAGTTCGTGCACAATTTAAGCATTTAATGTAGTAAATTGCACATGAACTTTATGTCCACCCTATATTTTTGTTAGATAATTAATCTACATGGATCATAAATTTAAAATAAATAATAAAAGATATAAAGGGAAAAGTCTTTCTCTCCTCTGACCAAAAATTGCTTAGTTTTCATAATGCCTCCTGCCACTGCTCCCCCAAAAGGTAACTATTCTGTTTATATATCTTTCCAGTTTCTGCTTATATATTTTGCCAACATTTTGACCCTATAGTGATCTCCAGTTACATACGTCAAATACCCTGCATTGACCAAAAAATGTGAGCGTGTACCTGTATCCTTGCTTTCTCTAGGTTTTTTTTTTTTTTGATTGTACAAAACAAGATAGCATAATAAACGAGCCCTCCACTACACTTATTTTTAACATGGCAATATCTCTTAGAAAACTTCCCATTCCAGGGCATGGAAAGCCTTCTTATGCTTGTTTTGTACATACATAGCTTTTCATGCCATAAATATATCATGGTGTATTGATGTAGACTTGCTTATTTATAGTATTTTACCATTAAAAACAATGCTGTACATGTATGACTGTAGTTAGAGGATAATTTCCTAATGCATTTCCAGTAGTCATAACATCTGCATGTTTGCAAAGCAACGTTAGCGTGTCCGCCCTTAACTAAGTCAGGACAGCAGTTAAATGAAAGTCTAAAGTTTTGGGCTGTGATTATAATTAGTGTATCTGACAACACTTAATACCCAGACAATTTTGCCATACAGAGAGTGTTCTCTGTAGTCAGAACTCGGAAGCCGTTCCTGTTTACAGACCTCCTGATCACTTGGCCTTTATCATTAGCCAGATCTTTCCCACTCACCTAGGACTTTTCAGGAAGTTCTGCTGCTAGCTGCCAACATTTTGACCCTGTAGTGATCTCCAGTTACATACATCAAACATCCCACATGCCAGACTTACAGCTGGAACAGAGCTCAATGGAGCAGCTTCTTATATATTTTTGGTAGCTTTTGGAGCTGTTGAACATGTCAGAACAGGTAGAGTTCATGCTCAACTCCTTTTCCTTTTTGTCTCCAGATGAAGAAAGGCTCAGCTGGACCAAATTCAGTCTAGGCATTTCTGCCCTGTGAGGAGGCGCCTGCTTCATTCAGGCAGGAAGCTGCATTAGACCTGAGCTCTGATAAAGCCCATTTATGTTCTCTTGGAGAGCTCTATTCTGATTTCCATGTTTGAGTAATAGAAAATATATAGTGAGTTGGGAAGCAATTGGGAAACATATTCTGTCCTAGTGTTTAATGGCATGCAGATGGAGTGAGTAGTGTCTGGATGGATAGGTATTAATAAGAAGAATTTGAAATGCTATGTATTATGAGGCTCCCTTTTGTTAAATGGAGCCTAGAGAAAAGGCCCCTTTAATGGTAGATAAATACTCAAGTCAGCCTAGTGGCCTGTGGGCCAATAATGGGAAATTCAGAAGTTTAAATCCATCAAGAGAAAAGATAGCCAGTAGACCATGGAGGAATAGCCACGGCTAAGCTGATTTATGGGCAACTGCATGTAACTAAATGTGTCCTATTCTGAAAGAGTGGAAAATTTGCTGCTGAGTCCATATCTAGACATGCCAAAAGACGAGGATGTTCCTTTTTAGAATAATGTGACTATCTTGTTTGTTCATACTGGTTTTGAACCAGACTGTCTCCAAAGGTCATCTTGTTATCTAATCGTATTGGTATCTACACTGGAACAGATAGAAAATTTTTTATGGCCGTTATGTGATTCATGATTTCATCACTAAGAGCATGTCCAGGTTGAGGCCCTAAAGTCTGAGAAGTTTATGATATTTTCAAATAGTTGACACTCCCTTCACTTGAGCAGACTGTTATGTGAACAAGGCCATTACAAAAATGGATTGTGATTTATTAATTCCAGAAATACTCACCGAGTTTTCATTGTCTATAATCTGCTGTGCTAGGTGTGATGAGTAAAATAATTGGAAAACACATATTGTAACTATTATGAGAGGTGAAGGTGAAATCTGAGCCCACAGGGGAGATACTGTACGAAACGGAATGTAGCTTCCAGATGGCAGATCAGGAAATGTGTCATGGGAACCCGTGCCTTCGGCTTGGGCCTACAAAAGTGAGAAAGACGTGGGTTTGAAGAGATGGGCATAAGAGGCAGTTTCTGTGTTGAACTGTGGTTTCCTAAATTCCATATGTTGAAATCGTAACCTCCTATAGCTCAGAATGTGACCTTATCTGGAGATAAGGTTGTCAGCACAGAGGTAGTCCAGTTAAAATGAGTCACTAAGGTGGGCTCTACTTCAGCATAACCAGTGTCCTTATAGAAAGGGGAAATGTGAACACAGAGTCGCAAATAGAGGGACAACTATGGAAAGAGACTCAGGAAGAAGAGGACCACCTGCTACCTAGGAGAGAGGCCTCAAACAGAGGAAACCAATTCTCTGGGACCTTGACTTTGGAATCGTAGCCTCCAGAAGAGTGGGGCAGTGCATTCCTGTTGCCTAAGCTACCCAGGTTGTGGTATGTTGGTGTGACGGCCCTATAAACCTCCCACAGGGACGTTCTAAGCACAGGAGACAGAATCAAGGAAACCTGTGCCGAGTTAGTAGAGTTAGGCTGGAATGCGGAATACCTGAAAGGGTCAATGTGACGGAAATGGGAGCTGGATGAGATGGAGGAGGGGCTTCCAGGCCAGTGCTGTAGGAATGGAGACACAGAGCAACGTCTCAAAACAATTTGCCATAAATGACAGTGATCATGCTTATATGTCTACTCCAGTCATTGTAAGAAGCTGCTCTTAATTGGAGGCAACTGACCTAAGCCCTTCCTAGGTGCCCCAGCTCCTACCGTATGGCTGGAAGAACTGTGGAATCAGTATCTCCAAGCATCTGTTACCCATCTGTGGCTCCTGTATTTGAATTTTTTGCTACAGGAAACCAGGAGCTGTTGAAAGTTTTTGATCCGTGATGTGATATGGTAAGAGCTATGCTTTAGAGTGATTGGCATTGTTGCATAGGAAGGCGCCAGATGGGGCAGGTGACTAGGAAGAAGTTGCAGTAATACGGGTAGGAAAAAAGGAGGTTATAAAGTGAGAGAGCAGCAGAGGTAGGAGAGAGAGGCTGTGGCTGTCTTACATCCACAATACTTCTGTCAATGGTCTTTGGTAGCTTTGTTTCTGTGACTCTTAAGGTCTTTCTTTTCTTTCTTTTTTTTTTTTTTGCAGTTTTTGGCTGGGGCTGCGTTTGAACCTGCCACCTCCAGCATATGGGGCCGGCGCCCTACTCCTTTGAGCCACAGGCGCCACCCATGTTAAGGTCAATCATTTTCCTTTGGATGGTTTGTAAAAGGACGATTTAGAATAAGTTGTTAGAGAAGGAAGTTAATTTCTCCTCTTCTGTAAGGCTGTATTGTCATCCCATAAGCAGATATTCATGTAAAATTAAAGCTAATTTGTTATACATATTCCAATGGATGTTTGACAACTCACAGAATTTATGAGAATAAATCCAGGATAGTGAGTTACTTTTGAGACTTCTACTACTTGAAGAATACGTATTTATTGCTGATATGCAATTTAATTGCATAACATGGGACTTTTGTATACAAGTTTGTAAGTACTTACAAAACTGATTAAGATGTGAGAAGAGCCATCAATAAAATCTGGAGGCAATAATATAGAGAAATCAATTTGGATGTCCTGTGGTATTAAATAAAACTTCATTATATTATGTCACTGGGCAAACTAAATTCATATATCTTTATGTGTTACCTAGAGTGGTAAAACACTTGTGAAATCAATAAGAAATTGATATTTGGTTATTTATCACAGCAATTTCAGTGTTTCCTCAGGGGGGTTTAAAGAAAGCAATCTATTGAAAATGCATTTCATAAGGCAAGAAATGTCCAAAGTATGAACTAAGTTATTGGGAATTACAGAGACAGTCTAAATTTTCTTGAGCTTTTGACTTATTATTACCCAAAGATATCATGATGCCGTGTGCTGCTAACTAGATTATTTTATTGCCTTTATCTTTTGATGTGTGCTGTAGGTTACATTGATTTTTAGCTGTGTTATCCCTGCAAAATGCATTTTTTATTTTCTTTGACTTAAACTTTTAGTATCCTTTTTTGACAGCCACTTAATTGTATTGATTTTTTTTTCTGGGTCAGTTGTAATTTAGAGAAGAACATTTTACCATATTTTGTTTAGAATATATTGGCCTTATTGGGTTATAACTAACAATATTCTGGGAAGTCCAGCCACAGTGCTGCCAATTCACTGAATAGAATACTAAAGTCATAAGCAGACGAGAGTAGAGTGATTGTTCCAAACACGGTATCTTAGGAGAGTTTCCCCAGGAAACAGACTCATGAGATGACAAGGTGCTGTGGCCAGTCATGAGGCAACATGCTCAGTATCAACCTCTGCAGGGAAAGTAAAGGAACAAGGATGGAAAAAGAGAGTTGAACCCTGATGTAGTCATGACAAGGGCCCCAGCTGGCCGCCCAGTGATCTCACTGGTGCCCTCAGCTATGGCCCTTCCAGCCTGGCGGGGGCTGAAACTTCATAGCTACACGGCATCTAGTCATTGCACATGGCCACTCCCAAGACGAGGCCATGGCTTTGAACTTTCAGTTGAGAACTTTCAGTTGCCAGCAACTCACAATAGCTGAGGGGAATGAGTACCGGAATTCCGAAGGAGGGTTCAGGAGGGCACTCCACAGCTTCCCCTACATTCAGAGTTACACATGTCTATAAAACAAGTTATTTCAGAAAGTGCATTCACTGTCCAGCGTTCATTATATCTTAATATTAGAAATATTTGGTATTTATTTACTTATTTTTTCTTTTTAATCAGAGACAGGATCCCACTCTCTCACTCAGGCTTGAGTGCAGTCACTTGAGCATAGCTCACTGCAGCCTTGAACTCCTGTCTCAGCTTCCACAGTAGGTGGGACTACAGGTGTAAGCCACCATATCTAGCTAATCGTTAATTTTAGCAGGAGTGAGATCTCCCTGTGTTGCCCAGGCTGGTCTGGAAATCTTGGATTCAAGTGATTCTCACACTGTAGCCTCCCAATGCTCTGGGATTCTGGATGGGAGCCATCATACCAGGCCATATTTGGTATTTACCCTGATCTATTTTTACCAGAATCTTCAATTTTCTTTTGTTAAAAAATTTATCTTTATAAAATGGGAGTGAAAGGTATAGTCTGGATTTTAAATGCTTAATTTCTATTCAACTATTTCCATGTAATTCTCAAAAAACCTATTTAACATTATTAAGAGGACTCTAGTAATATGTCATGATTAAGATCAGTAGAATTCAGTTCTCTTGTTGACAGCTAAGATAAAGGTATCTAATGTTGTTCATTACCAACACCAGAAAATTATCCACTAAGTATATTCAAAGTAGTCAATGTAATTTTTCTCATATTTCTACTTTAATAGTAAATATGTAACTTTTCAAAATTAGTCTTGTCAAGGAGATTTGGTAGTATCTTCTCATGATGTTGAATTTAAATTTTAGGTATATGACTTTTTTATAGGGATATGTCACTTTAATTGGGGCTTCACTTATATTTGGGTAATATTTTTAATATGTAGCAAGTCTGATGTATCCATTTTTGCTATGCACCGTTGATGTGGTGATTAAGCTAGATGAGCCAGCAAAAGGCCTGCATTTTATTCCTATATTTATTTTAAATTCTGTTCTCATTTCCTTGAAATGTCAGTACTATTATTTACATTGTGCCTTGAAGGAAAATATATTTATATTTTCATACATTATGTTTCATTTACTCAGCTTCATGTTCTTTTTGAATAAAATTGTGTCTTCTGTATAGCAGAAGAATTTTCCACTTTTTGAATACTTTTTGTTAAGGGAGACTAAAGATGATTTAAGTTTAGTCAGTTCTGCTGCTGTAACAAAGTACCCCAGACTGGGTGGCTTATAAACAGCAGAAGTTTATTTCTCACAGTTCAGGAAGCTGGAAGTCCAAGGTCAGAGTGCCAGCAGGGTTGAGTTCTGTTCAAGTCCCTCTTCTGAGTTGCAGACTGTGGATTTCTCATTATATTCCCCCTTGGTGGAGAGCAGAGAGATGATAAAACTCTTCATGTCTTTTTCAAGAGCTCTAATCCCATTCAGTAGAGCTCTATCTTCATGACCTCATCCATTCCTAAGTACCTTGCAAAGGCCCTACCTCCTAACACCCTCAATAAGGGGTGGGATTTCAACATATGAATTTGGAAGGGACACAGTCATTTAATCCAAATCCGATCATTGCTTCAACTCTATTCTGAATTTTTCTCTGAAAGTTATTAAATGTGTTACACTAGACGTTAAAGAATATTTATAAAGATTCAAATGGGGGACATTTTATGTTGACTCAAATGTTCTGTTACGCATGGCAGGGCAGATAAAGAAAGGATTGAAGCATATGATAATATCACTGAGCCACCTAGGGCTCTTTTTTCCTTCACTTTCATATCTCCAGCTTCTCGTACAATGCCTGACAATCAGTTGGCACTTATTACGTGTATATATTCAGATTTAAAATTCTATTGACATATAATAAAATATTCTAAATGTTAAAGAAAGAATAGCACTTAAAATCTCTTAACCACATTTTTGATCTGAAAACATCAACTATGCCCAAAGTTAAGAAGTAGCCATAGATAATTAGTCTCCATGTAGGGCAAAGAAAATCATGAAATAGTTTATCATTTCTCCCATTCAATAAGGTGCTGTAAAATGAGGCCAAAGTCTTGTCTAGCATCTCAAAATCACCATTTTATCTTAATTGAAAGTGCATTATATCTCTAGTAGCAAATAATCAGTGCTTTGAAATTAACATTGCAGTGAATAAAGATTTTAAGATGCCTTCTTATTTATTTAAGATGCTCCCATCCATTTGCAAGTTGCTAAAGTGAACTATTTTAATTGTGTAAGTCTATTTTTTCTTTCACGAGGCTCGCTGTGTGTTAGATTTTGGCAATAAAGCCCTCAGGCGACTCAGTGCTTCTGGTAGGATCCAGGGCTATGAAACTCCAACCTCTCCAGGTAGCATTTTCAGGTGCCAAGAGAGCCCGCGAGAGCCGGTGTCATCCCCCTTTGTGAGGCATGACCGTTGTAGCCTGGTTGTCCACTGCCTGAGATCCAGGGCCATGTGTCATACTGTTCCAAACGCTCAAACTGGGGAAATTTCAATTTTGCTTTTCCCATTCTCCACGAGAAGTGCTAGTTTTTTCATATCATGTTATTTTTAATTTCATATTGGCATCATAGAACATGAAGTGCCAAAGAATATATAAGCTTAGCACCTGCCATTTAAAATTAATTAGGAAACACCTCATTTAACATTATAAACATGTTACTCTGTTTCATGTGCTTGAAATTTTATTTTGAAATGTGGGTGGGCCTGTGCCACTTAGCTTAATTGGTTAGACTTTGGTGCTGATGATGAGCCTGGAGTTGCTTGTTCATTTTCCTTAAGGTCAAATTAGCTTCCCGTAGATTGAAAAAACAAACATGGCTTTTTCCTCCTATACTTGACATTTTGCAGTTAGGGGGCACGTTATGTTTCATGAAAAATATTTTCTCAGACTTGCTTCCCTGAGCTTCAAAACAACCCCAGGAGAAAAGTTATAAAGTATTTTTTATTTCTATCTTCCTTTTATAAATGAGGTAATTGATGCCTAACAGGATTAATTTCTTGACACAGCCAGATAGTTTCTGGGCCAGGTTCTCTGCCTTTATATCCCCTTCTCTCTCTTTTTGATTAGAGTACAAAGCAACTCAAAAAGTGCTCTGATGTTCAGGCGCCCTTGTCCCAGAAGTGATCTATATTGGGGTGCTTTGCTTTTATTAACTACACAATTTAAGGAAGCAATTTGGTAAGATGATGTGCATTTCATATTGGGCCCCGTATAATAAGTACACTTCTTTGTATTCCCCTTGATTTCGTTTGGATCATATCACTTTAAATACTTTAAACCAACTTTCCTGACCACCTTTATCTATGTGAAGTAGCCAGTATGAATCATCAAACTTCTGATAATGAGGATGGAGCCTGTGGTTCAAAGGAGCAGGGTGCTGGCCTCATATGACAGAGGTGGCGGATTCAAACCCCACCCCAGCCAAAAACAGCAAAAAAAAAGGAAAGAAAACAAAACAAAACCACAAACTTCTCATAATGCTAATGAATAATGGTTACATTGGCATATAAATAAAATCAGAAACTAGTCTCAGTATTCAAGTCATGTAGCATTTAGTAAGTACACTGTTCTAAATATGAAAATAAATAAGTATTGTCTGGCTCTCATGCTGACAATTTTCTAATTTTCTTTGGCTGCCTGTGTAGAAGGGTGCTTGGAATCTCCGGGATCCCATCAGAAAGACGCAGGGGGCCCCACTATTGGCCTTCCTGTCTGTGTTCCGGGCCTCAGTGATGACAGTATCATGGGATTGAAAAGTTTTCATTTATAGACAGACAATCTTTGTTTCACTACAGCATGGATGAAGCTAAAGAAAAGGGAAATGGTCTTCCCTGAAAAATAAGGACATGCGTAAGATTGGGTGAGAAAGAATAATGATATATCTTCTGCTATTGTTGACTGTATACAGCATTTTCTATACAGTTAAGGGGTACACATACACTGGGAGTCCCCTTTTTGTTAAAAGTCATATATGACTAAAAATTTGTGCTTTCAAAAGTTTTATTCAGCTCTTGCACTCTGTGTTTTCTTTTGAAGTGACAGATACAGAGATTTTTACAGAGTTTGAATATTTAACAATAGATGATTTATAGGGTCATCCGTTTTTCTTTTCTTTTTTTTTTTTTTTTTTGCAGTTACATGAAGAATGGTAGTTTTGTTAAATAGCTCCACTTCTGTTTCCAGCGTTCGATCTTTATATTCACTAACACACTGACCTAACACTTTCAGATGGAGAAGAAATGAGCATCTGATCACATTGCTGGTTTTACAGCATATGTAGCATTTTATTCCTGAGGTAACATACAATTAATTAAAATACCATGACAAATATCTGAGGAACTCAATTTAAAATATGATTACAAAATTCATCAAGATCGTTTTTGTTAAACTGCAAGTCTTTGCTGAAATAATTTAATTTCTCCAATTTAATTTCTTATTCTATATGTAGAAAATCAATATACCTCAATAAATAAATGACTGCCTAATACGTGCACAGACTTGCTTTCCTTCTTACTTTATACACTTTTTTCTTATTGACTTGTAATTATTTCCTTAATAGTTCTGTCCTTTTCACCTCAAATGTCTCATCTGATATTTTTCTTCCTTGTATGGGTCTTTTTTATAGTAGGCCTTCAAGAACTATCTGTTGAAGTAAGACAGTTTGTGATTAACTGTTGTACGTGAATGAGTGCTAGCACTTAAGATATGAAGGTAGTTTTCATAGTTACCAATAGTCAGGTTACCAATAGTAACTATGGTACCAAAAAAGAAACAATGGCTTCCAAGGATGAAGTGGTAGTTTTCCTGCCACAGAGACTATTGGTAACCTGAGTATTGCTAACCATTACTCAAAGTAAATAAATAAATCAATGACTGCCTAATACGTGCATGGACTTGCTTTCCTTCTTACTTTATAATTTCTTTTTTCTTATTGACTTGTAATTATTTCCTTATTGTTTTGAGTAATGGTTACCAATTAACCAATTACCACAGTCTCTGTGGCAGGAAAACTACCACTTCATTCCTTGGAAGCCATTATTTCTTTTTTGTCAGTTTGTCAGTTTTTCAATTTATTAAGCCATTGGGATTATGAGGCAAGTTTGTTTTAATAAGAGCGAAAGATGACAGGATAAGAGTATGGGGCAGTAGAGGCTGGACAGCCAGAAGAAAGAACTGAATCCTGCAACTAAGGTAAGGAAGGAGAGGGGCCAGAAACAAGCCAAAATGAAAGGAAACAGGGCCAATTTTATTAGTGCTTAGAAAGACTCCCTCGCTTTACTCTTACAAAAGCCAGTGAATTTATGTTTATGTCAAAAATATATGTACATATCAAAAAATGATTGAAACCAGGACCTTGAACAGATGCTTGTGCACCCACGGTCATACAAACGTATACTGTTCACAGAGACGGAATGTGGACACAGCCCAGGTCCCAATAAAAGGAGAATGGGTAAATAATATGCGGTAGATACGCAAAAGGGAAAATTATTCCGCCACAAAAGGAATGAAATTCTGATAACATCCTATAATAAGAATGAACCTTGAAACCATTGTTTAAGTGAAATCAGACAGACATAAAAAGACAATATGATTCCACTTATATGAGATACCTAGAATTGGCAAATTCTTAGATTAAAAAAGTAGAACAAAGGTTATTGGGTCCTAGGGCTAAGGGCAGAATAGTTACACGCTGTTTCAGTGTAGGAAGATGAGTAAGTTCTGGAAATAGATAGTGGTGATTCTTCCACAGCATTGTGAATGTCCTAATGCCATTGAACCATAGACTTTGAAATGGTTAATATGGTAAATTTTTGTTATGTATATTTTAGCACATTACTTTTTAAAATCTAATTGTAATCTGTTTTACAAACTTTTGAGGACTTGCCCAAGGAGACCTAGATAGAGTAGAAACCTATTTCTACTGTACTATTGCAACTATTTCAAAACTTAGATTTATTTCAAAGATTTACTTATTTTCTTCTACAGTTTTCTTTTTTTAAAGCTATCCTTGCTTTGAAACACTGAATTCTCAGATTGTTATTGGATAGCACCTGTAGTGATTCCAGAAGGGCAGAAATTAAATTAAAATATTATTTTTTAAATAAACAGCTTGCTGAAAGAAGCCATTACAAATAATTCAAAAAGTTTTATTGTGTGTCTATTTTGTATCCAATTATAAAATACGTGTTTTTTTGTCTTCAGTGAACTTAGAACCATTTGTGACAAATGATTATGTTTTAAATAATTTCCCAAAGTTATATGAGTTTTATGTGAGTGAAAACCAGGGAGTATCCACCACATTAGGAGGGATTGAGGATGAATCATCAGGAGAAAGTGTGCACATACTCAGATCTGAGGAATGTGTAACATTTCAGGAAATATAGTTACATGAGAAAAGCATTCTAGTTCAAGGACACAGCACAAGCAAAGGCCAGCATAAAAAAACCTGTGAGGTGTTGTGAAATGGTATATATATAGTCCTATCTCCCATTTTTTTCTGCTTATTCTCATTGGAGAAAAAAACTTAAACCATAACAATTACTCATTATTTAATACACCTGCTTCCTGCTGTTATCAAACTATTTCCCCCATTTTTAATTTACAACTATGTTGTATGTGTGCCTTGTATTTTGAATGCTCTATCATCAATTTTGGAAGTAGAAGTACTATTGATTAAAAACATATTTAGAAATAATTCCAGTTTGTCTGGAATCTGTCACTTGTTGTCAGCCAGGCTAAGCAGGTCCCATATATAGTAAAAACAGTATTTATGAGATTGCTTAAGAATTCCTGTTAGAATGACATCTACTGATCTTTTGTCTAGTATCATAGTTGTCTAATTTCTTTGGAAATCTTGAATCCTGTTTTTGACATTAAACCTTTACTACATAGTCTTTCATAAACTAATGTTTTACTGTCAGTAGGAAAGACTCACACAACATCATTTTGTAATACTGCTGGGCATTTGCTTTTATAAGAATCTATATAACTTGATAAGATTCTCTGAAACTAGTTTGATTTTCAAACGAGACAGGCTACTCTTAGCCAGACTGCTGCTTTTCTTTGGGCTTGGGAGAAATGTAATTGAAAAATGCATATACAAAAAACACCCCTTCCAACCATTCCAATACATCCACTTTAATAATCTGAAGTATCTTTCTGCTAGTTTACTGTACTTTCAACTGTATCTGTATTTTAGTTGATCACAAAAGAGGCTACTAAAAATCTGATGAGCACTTGAGTATGAATCCGATGAATCTCAGACATTGTTGGGTGTGGTGGCTGGTTTCTTCTTTCAGCAGTGAGTTGCTTCTCCTCTGATTTATTTTTTAGTTCATTATTTAAAGTTTAAGGTCATTTACACTTGGTTATGTGTCTTTGAAATAGGATCTTAGTTTCTACTCAACACTTAACGTTCACAGATATAGATACACTAAGAAATTATTCTTATCTCAGTCTTGCATGTTGCTGAAACTTTACATATTTATTCTCTTTGCTTAGCATCTTTAAGAGTCTCTAATTTTGTCAGTGATGAAGTTAAAGCTTATAAACATCAAGTGATATGCCCATGTATTAATAGAATAAATAATACAAACCTAATAACACAGCCTCAATTATTTGTACTTTAGTTCTTTCGTGGCTATTTGTCTCAGACAACACAGTGCTAAAAATTATTGCTGTTACAGAATTTTTCTTAATAGCACATATAGATGCCTAGGACTAGAAAAGAGCATTTATTTTCTTTGATACAGAAACATTTGTACTGATTAGTTGTAGGGTGTTATTGGTGTTTGGAATTTACTTAATCTTTTAGAAAAGTTGGGCTTTCCTTTTTTTAAACTCACTGCTGACAATGCAAACTATTGGTAAGAATAAGATTGTTGTCTGGAGTAATGATTTGTTGGTACAGAGTGTAGCTGAAGTGACTTCTTATGTGGATATGGACATATAATTGTATTAGGTGATAAAGTCAGACAAGGTTAAATTTTTGATAAATAACTGCTGTGGGTGGTAGTTAAATTCAAGAGACCAATGTGGGTTCAAAGGCATAGAAGAAGGCTGTTTACTATTAATAAATTGGTACTTAGAAGGCCAGGACCATGGACAGCTCCCCAGTAGCCAGGTTGTTCTGAGGCTGAGCAAGATGGGATTATGGATTCTGAAATCTACTCACTTATTTGGTTTTTCTGGCCTTCTACTAATATTGTCTTATTCTAGATTTTATTTTCCTTTTTAAATGATTGACATGACTCCTATGAGATGAGGAAACCAACTTGGTGCTCGTTACGGTGCCAGCCACATACACAGAGGGTTTGAACCCAGCCCAGGCCAGCTAAACAGCTGCAACAAAAAAATAGCCGGATGTTGTGGCAGGCACCTGTAGTCCCAGCTACTTGGGAGGCTGAGGCAACTCTTAAGCCCAAGAGTTTGAAGTTTCTGTGAGCTGTGATGCCACGGCACTCTACCAAGGGCGACATAGTAAGATGCTGTCTCAAAAAAAAAAAAAAAAGAAAGAAAGAAAAAAGGAAACCATACTCATCATCCCAGGAACATCCTTTCTATTTTAAGATCACACCACCTTCTATAATGGCCTGAGACCGCATGTTTTTAGGAAACCATAGGGAGGAGCAGGTAGAGTTTCATTCTCTATATTAAACTTGAAGATTTCTTATTTTTTCAAACCTGAAGGAAGATCTAAGTCTGGGATTGTAGCCAATCTTTCCACTGTGAAATTTAAATTCTTACAGTTTTGGTGTTATGGTTAGTTTAGTTTAGTTTTTCCCATCTGGAGCAATGTTCTTTTGTTTGTTTCTTTGTTTCCTTTTTATAATGATCCTCCCAATTAATTTCTTTTATTCACTGAATTTCTTCTCCGTCTTTTAATTTTCTCTGGCCAGTCCCAGTATGTTGGAGTACTTAAAACTGTGCTTAAAAAAAAAAAAAGTACATTTCTTCTCTCTGGCCTTTTTTAATCCACCTGCTTCAGCATTACTGTCCAGAAAAGTTTTCTTGAAGGTATCCCACTATCATTTCTCTTTCTTTACTAAAGTAAGAATACTTATATAGGATTTTATTTTTTATTTTTATTTTTATTAAATCATAATTGTGTACATTAGTGCAATCATGGGCATAATGTGCCATGAAGGCTATGTTAAACAGTTTGATGAAAATATTTCAGATTATATAGGATTTTAAAGTATAATAGGATTTTAAATCCCAAATCTCACCCTTTCAATAAGAAACCAAGTACTTTACTTCTTGCAGTGCTAGGTGAAAAAATGAAATACTTTATTTGTCCTGCTGCCTCCTGTCTCTTCCCCAAATTCAGCTGCTTCAAGCTATTCGTCTATATTATTTGGTCATCATGCTGAAAATTTATCTCCCTAGAGAACTTATATGCAACAACTTTTGGGGAATTAGTCATATCCATAGACTACAATAGAAAGCCACTTTTTCTTTTTTTGCCTATGCATAGTTTTCAAAATTCTCTCTAGGCCCTTCTGTATTTATAGGATGAAAATCTGGCTTCTTCTTTAGAAGTAAAGACTTGTTATATATTTTTCTCTTACCATATTCTGGATAAACCTGTTTGGCATAAATCTGAGGAAAGAGTTTTCAGAAGTGATGACTTGTTGTTTCATGAATCAGCTTTTAAGCTTAAGCTGCTATAACAAATGAAAAATTCATTCATTCATTTATATTTCTGTGTTTTTTTTTCTGTCAGAATATGTGTTACAATATACAACTCTTGATTTTATTCATGTAAGGTCAATAACTTAGTTTCTGTACTTCATGGAGTCTGGAAATTGCCATTGATGATATTATTATATATTCTGACCTTTAAATGGATTTAAAGGGTATGTTATATGCAGTGATATACCAAAAAATGAATATTTCTTGGTAGTCACAGTAACAGAAACAAATTTTCATGTTTTAGTGAGCAAAAACAAAATATTTTGACAAATTTTAGATACTAGGACTTTAGAAGTTTTACCTTTAGAGAGGAAGGAACTAATATATATTTTCATATCTACTATATTCAGGTTAACTTATACACAATGGCTAATTACATCTCTGAAAATTAAAGATCATTTTAAAAATTCTTATTCTTAATTACTATTGTTATTTATATAAAATGCTGAAATTTCACCTTTGGGTTTCCCTCACAGAAATTAAGCCGTATGTCTAAGTTTACTCAATTAGTAAATGAAATTGCAATAAAGAAAACCTGTGTCAATCTGTTACTAAAATCTAATGATTTTTCAAAATTGTACTATATTTCTCCTACCTGTGGAATAGGATATATCCTGAGATTATGATTTCTGTGTTCCAAGTTAACTAAATGTGCAATGCATATGTAATTATATACCCAGATTTATTTCTCATGACTAAAGTTATTTCAACTTCAGTGCAATGCATATAACAAGATTTGAAATGATTTAAATAAGTTACTATTTGTTTGATGAGTGTTATAGCACAAACAGAATGTTTGAATTGATATGAATAATTAATTTATATTTTCATATAATTGTTTAATTACAGTAAAGTTGACAATGAAATGAGACAATATTATCCTTGTATCCTACACCAACCATCCTAGCATTCTGGGAGACTGAGGCAGGTAGAGTGCTAGAGCTCAGGAGTTCAAGACCAGCCACAGCAAGAGAAAGACTCATTTTAGTACATGTTGTTTAAATAAATTTAATTGTTTTATTGTCTACTCTCTACAGATTGCTAGTAAACTTAGGTACACATGGAAAAATTCAGCGTATTGTGTTAAATAATTATATAAGCTTTTATTTTGCTAAAACCGCCATTGTAATATCCATAGATGTTTTGACATGCCTGATATAATTTGACATTATTTATGAATGAGAAATAGCAGCACACCTGGTTTTTCTAATTCTCTCCCCCTTTTGTTCTCTTTCCATTAATATCTTTGAAATTTAAAAATGCAACATTTCCTCCTGAGGACTCCATGAATTATACCCAGGTTTCTTTTCCTTACTGCACTGTGTTACCCTTGATATACATAGACAATACCCAGAAATGCAATGTGAGGAGGTGAATATAGCTCACAGGCTCTAGCTCATGGATTGGCTTTGTGAGACAATTTATCTGTCTGAGAAACTGGTTTTCTGAAAATACGGCTTTCTTTGTAGTTCATTCCTATCACAAAATATATTTTCCTGTATAGCTTATTACATGTTATTCAAAAGTTTCATATCTCTTTCCACAAAAAAAGTATTTTAAAACTGTGCTCCAACATGAGCACAAATTGAAAAGGGGCAATTGAAGTCGACACTTGTATCCTACACCAATCGTAGAAAGTGGCAGTGCTCACAAAATTCTTTGCTTTTGCAAGACTACATAAGCCAAGGCTGCCTGCAGTGATTAAGCTGAGTTATACATTATTGTTGGTCTTGTGCCAGATACAGGCTTCAGAGGAAAAAATTGAGTTGTATTACTGTCACCACACAACCTTACTGAAAACATGGCAGCATCAGCACCTTTATGCACAACTCGCAGACAAAAGCTGGAGATGACCTTCCTTAATGAAGCTCGGGTTGGATTTATTCCTTTCACCTAACACTTGACAATTTCCAGGATTAGCCTTAAAAACATTCTCCCCCCTTGTCATGCTCCTTGGGCCTTGACTAAAATCTCGATTCTTCTCTATTACTTGATAGTGCAATAATAAAAAAAAAAAATGTCCACCTCTGTGATCTGGAAAGTGAAGAAAACTCATCTTTGAACTTGTAATCGTGAATTTCCTCTTGAGAATGAAGTCCTGTAATCAATGCTCCCAAATAGTGCACGTGTTAGTCACTGTATTTTACTATGCATAATGTGCATCTACATTTTTTGGCTTAAACTTTCAGAAAAAGACTTTTGTTTTAATTTTTCAATTCAAATTGGTATTTGTTTATATTTAGGTCTTGTGTTGGTATTAAAAAGCAATTTTAGTATTTATTTTTTAACATATTATGGTATCAGAAATTTTGTATAATGAATAATTAGAAAACACAAGAACAGATATAAAGTCCGAGAAATTTTATGCACCAGTCACCAATAGTACTACCCATGTGTAATGTACAATGTACATCCTTATTTTTTCCCTTAAAAATGTGGGCAAAAAAATTCCCCATTACACACATGCACATTCTATCATATTACAAATACTGTAGACTCTGTACTGAAATGATAACCACACTCTTAATTAGAAGCTAGTAACAGAGAGGTGGGAAGACAGCTGACCAGAGACCTTGGTACCTGGATTGTGTTGGAAAGAAGGAAAAGCTTTAAATGAATAAAAGTACAGATCAGGTGTAATTCTCAGAGAAATGTACAAAAACTTACTGGAGATGCCATCGGAATAGATCTCAAGCAAATGGAAATACTGAAGTAGAGATAAAGAATTCCAAACATGGATTGTAATAAGCCCCATTGATAGCCTAGAGAAATGAAAATCTAACTCAAAGAAACCAGAAAAACAATTCAGGAAACAAATGAAAAATTTACTGAAGTGGTAGATGTATTAAAAAATAAAACAAGTAGAACTTCTGGAAATGAAAAATTCTCTTTGGGAAATAACAAAACACAGTGTAAAGTTTAGAATACACTAGACCAAGATGAAGAAAGAATTTTAGAGCTTAAAAACAATTCTTTGGAATTAACCCAGTCACTCAAAAATATGGAATAGAATCAAGAGTAACGACAAAGTTTATGAGAAATATGAGATTATGTAAGACAGCCAAGTATAAGAATCATAGGTGTCTCTGATGGTAAAGAATAAAAAGCAAAGGGTCTAGACAAAAACTATTTTAGGGAATAGTTGAGGAAATCTTCCACAGACTTGCTAGAGATTTAGACATGCAGATATAAGAGGCTCAATGAATACTTGGAAGATTCTTGGAAAAGAGGGCATCACTTCGCTAAGTCATGGAGTCATGACGCTGGCCAAACTCAATGTGAAGGAAGAACTCCAATCTGTGAAGTGAAAACATCAAGTAACTTACAAAGGAAGCCCATCAGACTAATAACAGACTTCCACAGATAGAAATAGACAGATCATTGAGACACATCAACAAAGAAACACTGGATTTTAATGGGACTCTAGAACAAATGGACCTAAGAGACATTTACAAAACATTCTGCCCCCACACTGCAGAATATACATTCTTATGGGCACATGCGACATTTTCCAAGATAGAGCAGATGTTAGGCCACAAATCAAGTCTCTGCAGATTGGAAAAACTCTGAAGGACTCCAATTTCGGTAAATTGTGCTGGAAACACTGGATAGCTACATGCAGAAGAATGAAACAGGATCCCTGTCTGTCCCCATATTTATGTATTAACTAAAGATGGATGAAAGGTGTCAAAGTAAGGCATGAAACCATAATAATTCTGGAAGAAAATGTAGGAAAAACTCTTCTAGACATCAGGTTCAGCTAACAAGTTATGAGTAAAACCCCAAAGGCAAATAAATACAGCAACAACCATTATAAATAAATGCGACTTAATCAAACTAAAATGTTTCTGTGCGGCAAAGGAAACAATCAACGGTGCAAATAGCCTAGAGAATGGTAGAAAATATTTGTAAACTAAACATTCAACAATGGGCTAATATCCAGAATCTATGAAAAACCCAAACAGATCAGCACAAACAGCAAACAAACAAAAAGCCAGTATCCCCTTTAAAAGGGGGTAAAATACCTCTTTTGGTATATTCCTAAGTATTTCATTTTCTTTGAGGCTATGGAAAAGGGAGTTGTGTCTTTGATTAACCTCTCATCTTAACTGTTGTTGGCATATACAAAGGCAACTGACTTATGGACATTGATTTTATATCCTGAAACATTGCTGTATTTTTTAATGACTTCCAGGAGTCTAGTAGTTGAATCTTTGGGGTAGATAGGTATGTTTTTACCCTTTCCCTCTTCTTGGTTTCCAATAACCTTAACATCTCTCTGTGCCCAAGTTGCATACATTTTTATTGTACTGTTATCTTAATTTTGAATTGTTTGCAAATATGTTTCAGATATTTCTTTTACAATATTTACTCCTAGTCTGTAAGAGTAAATATTTTTATTTTTGTAACACTTTTATTTTTATTTATGTATTTATTATTTATTTTTTTGTAGAGACAGAGTTTCACTTTATCGCCCTCAGTAGAGTGCAATGGCGTCACAGCTCACAGCAACCTCCAACTCCTGGGCTTAGGCAATTCTCTTGCCTCAACCTCCTATGTAGCTGGGACCACAGGCATCCACGGCAACACTCAGCTATTTTTCTGTTTTGCAGTTTGGCAGAGACCGGGTTTGAACCCGCCACCTTCTGTGTATGGGGCCGGCGCCCCACTCAATGAGCCATAGGCGCCGCCCCTATTTATTTATTTATTATTTTATTTTATTGGAGGCAGAGTCTCTTTACGTTGCCCTGGGTAGAATGCCGTGGCATCACAGCTCACAGCAACCTCAAACTCTTGATTCTCTTGCCTCGGCCTTCCAAGTAGCTGGGACTACAGGCGCCTGCCACGACACCTGGCTATTTTATTGTTGTTGTTGTTGTTTAGCAGGCCCAGGCTGGGTTCCAACCCACCAGCCCTGGTGCATGTGGTTGGCGCCCTAACCACTGAGCATAGGTGCTGAGCCAAAAGATCTAAAGATTTGTTTTTTAATAGGCAGTATGGAGAGCTTATCATTTAATTAACTTTTTTTTTTTCGAGACAAGAGTCTCAAGCTGTCACCCTGGGTAGAATGCTGTGGCATCATGGCTCACAGCCAAAACTCAAACTCTTGGGCTTACTCAATTCTATTGCCTAAGCCTCCCAAGTAGCTGGGACTACAGGGGCCTGCCACAACGCCCAGCTATTTTTTGGTTGTAGTTGTCATTGTTGTTTGGTGGGCCTGGGCTGGGTTCGAACCCACCAGCTCCGGTGTATGTGGCTGGCAACCTAGCCACTGAACTACAAGAGCCAAACCTATCATTTACTTTTAATGTAATGTTCAATAAGTTCAAATTGGAATCCTCTTGGTGGTCTTTGTTATCTGTAGTTCTATTTGTTCATTTTGCTTCTTTTTCTGACTTCAAGTATTTTTTTTTTTTATTTTTGAGACAGAGCCTCAAGCTGTCACCCTGGGTAGAGTGCTGTGGTATCACAGCTCACAGCAACCTCCAATTCCTGGGCTAAAGTGAGTCTCCTGCCTTCACCTCCCAAGTAGCTGGGACTACAGACGTCCCTCACAACGCCCAGCCATTTTTTGGTTGCAGCCATCATTGTTGTTTGGCAGGCCCGGGCTGAATTTGAACCCACCAGCTCATGTGTATGTGGCTGGCGCCTTAGCCGCTTGAACCATAGGCGCCAAGCCAGACTTCAAGTATTTTTTAGTGATTGAATTTTATATCGCTTCTCGGCCTTTTGGCTAAGATCAAGTGTAATGATTGAATTTTATATCTACTATTGGCTTTTTAACTTGTACTTCTTTGATAATTTTAGTGTGTAACCTCAATGTAACTTTGAGTGCCATTGACTTATGTTTAAAGAAGCTTTCTCAGGGTGGCGCCTGTGGCTCAATGGAATAGGGCGCCGGCCAGAGGTATGCCAGAGGTGGCAGGTTCAAACCCAGCTTGGCCAAAAACTGAAAAAAAAAAAAAAAAAAAAAAAAGAAGCTTTCTCAGAGTCCACATGAAGGGATCTTCCTTTAAGACCCTCCAAACTGATTAGCAAGCTAGTCATACAGGAGGCAGACTTTGCAAGCAGAGTCTGGCTGTCTCTGGAATGTCCTGGAAGAGGCCTTGAGAGTGGAGAACACAATAAGTTAATGCGCATCTCAGCTAAAGGTTGCACCTGCTATTTGCAGACGAATGGCTAAGTAGTTTTTGTGGCTGCTCTGCAGGGTTTCTTTGTGTTCTTATCGTATAGACCATTTGCTGCCAACTGGCTTATTATTATCAAGTATATGTGCAGAACTTTGTGTTAAGACTATATAAGCTTGTAAGAAATAAACCGAGGCGCTGCATGACTGAGCCAGTGGCAGTGTCCCCTCTTCCTGACATTTCAGTTGCAGATCTTTGTCTCTGCAACACTATATCACACAACATTAGTGATTGCTTCAGTGTTTGCAATATGCATCTTTAGCATATTACAGTTTAACTTCAAATAACATTATGACATTTTATTACAGTGTTTGAAGGTTCTAACAGTATTCCTCCATTCCCCTCTCTTAGCCCTTGTGCAATAATTATTATGCATTTATTTCTACATACACTATAATACACATCCATACCATATGTTGTCATTAGGGTTGCTTGAAACTGGTGTTTATGTTTTAATATGACTTAAAAAATGCCTTTTATATTTTCTAACATATTTATTTTTCTCTGGTGTTTTCATTCCTCATTTAAACCCCAATTTACTAATCCATCTACTCATACATTAATACTAATATTTTCTTGTTTGTTAAAAAATATCTATTTCTGGGCTCGGCACCTGTGGCTCAACGGGCTAAGGCGCCAGCCACGTACACCTGAGCTGGCGGGTTTGAATCCAGCCCAGGCCCGCCAAACAACAATGACAGCTGCAACCAAAAAAATGGCTGGGCATTGTGGCGGGCGCCTGTAGTCCCAGCTACTTGGGAGGCTGAGGCAAGAGACTTGCTTGAGCCCAGGAATTGGAGGTTGCTGTGAGCTGTGATACCACGGCACTCTATCCAGGGTGACAGCTTGAGGCTCTGTCTCAAAAAAAATACCTATTTCTGGGTGGGACCTGGGGCTTAGTGGGTAGTAGGGTAGTAGGTTAGCACCCAGCCCCAGCTAAACTGCAACAAAAAAATAGACGAGGCTGAGGCAAGAGAATCATCTAAGCCCAGCAGTTGAGGTTATGTGAGCTGTGATGCCACGGTACTCTACTGAGGGTGATAAAATGAGACTCTGTCTCTAAAAAGAAAAAAATAAATAAATGACCTATTTCTGGCGGCGCCCATAGCTCTGTGGGTAGGGCACCAGCCACAAACACTGAGGCTGGTGAGTTACAACCAGGCCTGGGCCAGCTAAAAAAACAACAAGACAGGGCGGCGACTGTGGCTCAAAGGAGTAGGGTGCCGGCCCCATATGCTGGAGGTGGCAGGTTCAAACCCAGCCCTGGCCAAAAACTGCAAAAGAAAAAAAACAAAAACAAAAACAAGACAACTGCAACACAAGAATAGCTGGGTGTTGTGGCAGGTACCTGTAGTCCCAGCTACTTGGGAGGCTGATGCAAGAGAATGGCTTAAACCCAAGAGTTTGAGGTTGCTGTGAGCTGTGACATCACAGCACTCTACCCAGGGCCATAGCTTGAGACTCTGTCTCAAAAAAACCCCCAAAACCCTATTTCTGGCTTAGCACCAGTAGCTCAGTGAGTAGGGCGCCAACCTCATACACTGAGGCTGGCGGGTTTGAGCCTGGCCCAGGCCTGCTAAACAACAATGATAACTGCAACCAAAAACTAGGTGGGCATTGTGGTGGGCACCTGTAGTCCCAGCTGCTCTGGTGGCTGAGGCAACAGAATTGCTTAAGCCCAAGAGTTTGAGGTTGCTGTGAGCTGTGACACCACACCACTCTACTGAGGGTGACATAGGGAGACTCTGTCTCAAAAAAAACCCCAAAACCTATTTTTTGCAATCCAGGTCTGCTTGCAATGAATTCTCTTACCAAAACTCCACCTAGGTTGGGTGGGTGTTGCAGTGAAACATTCCAACATGTGTATTTTGTAAAAGCTTCCTAGGTGATTTCAATAAATCTATTCCTGTGAGATCATGTTGAGACATGCTATAGATCCTCATTTTCATTTTTATTTTATGTAAGGTGTCTTGTTCTTGCCCAGTCTAGAATGCAGTGGTGGGATTATAGCTTGCTGCAGCCTTAAACTCTTGGGCTCAAGTGGTCCTCCTGCCTCAGCCTCCAGAGTAGCTGAGATTATAGGCTTCTTTGTTTTTGTTTTTTTAGAAATGGTAGTCTTTGCTATGTTTCCCAGATTGATATCAAGGTATCCTTCTGCGTTGGCTTCTCAAAGTTATGGGAACAGACCTGAGCCTCTGTGCCTGCCAGGATCCCCATCTTAAAATATTATCCCTGATTATTATTATTATTATTGTTGTTGAGACAGAGTCTTACTATGTTGCACTCGGTAGAGTGCAGTGGTGTCACAGCTCACAGCAACCTCAAACTTTTGGGCTTAAGTGATTCTCTCACCTCAGCCTCCCGAGTAGCTGGGAGTACAGGCGCCCATCACAACGCCCAGCTATTTTTTTGTTGTAGTTGTCATTGTTGTTTGGCAGACCCGGGCTGGATTCGAACCCGCCAGCTCCGGTGTATATGGCTGGTGCCCTAGCCACTGAGCTGCAGGCACGGAAGTTCTGTGCATTTATACATGGAAGCCTTCTTGCATTCTGTGCAAATATATATGGAAGGCTGAGTGCAGTGACTCATGCCTGTAATCCTAGCACTCAGGAAGGCCAAGGTGGGTAGATTGCTTTTGCTCAGGAGTTTGAGACCAGCCTATGCAAGAGGCGGACCCCATCTCTCCTAAAAAATAGAAAAACTAGCTCTTCATGGTGGCCCACACTTGTAGTCCCAGCTACTTTGGAGGGTGACACGAGGGAATTACTTGAGCCCAGGAGTTTGAGGTTGCTATGAGCTATGACTCCGTGTCACTCTAGCCTGAGGCAACATAGTGAGACTCTGTCTTGAAAAAATAAATAAATGAAAATAAAATAAATACACATGGAAAAATACTGGGCTTTTAAAAAAGTACAAGATATGATCTTGGCTTGGCACTTGTAGCTCAGCAGCTAGGGCGCCAACTCCTGCCTGGAGCTGGCAGGTTTGAATCCAATCCAGGCTTGCCAAACAACAATGACAACTACAACCAAAAAAAAATAGCCGGGCGTTGTGGTGGAAGTCCCAGCTACTTGGGAGGCTGAGGCAAGAGAATTGCTTAAGCCCAAAGAGTTTGCTTAAGCCAAAGAGGTTAATGTGAGCTGTGACGCCATGGCACTCTACCCAGGGCAATAGTTTGAGTCTCTGTCTCAAAAAAAAAAATGTGATCTAGTGCATATTATTCAAAACATGAGTTTTTCACTTTTTTTTTGTTTTTTGAGACAGAATCTGTCGCCCCAGGTAGAGTGTAGTATCACTACACCTTAAACTCCTGAGCTCTCTCTGGGATTGGCAGGTTTGAACCCAGCTCAGGTCTGCCAAACAATAATGACAACAACTACCAAAAAAAAAAAAAAAAATAACTGGGTGTTGTGGTTTGGGTCTCTCTCCAAAAAGAGAGAGAAAGGCTGGCTCAGTGCCTACATACACTAAGGCTGGCAGGATCCAACCTTGCCCGGGCCAGCTAAATAACAATGACAACTGCAACAAAAAATAGCTGGGCATTGTGGTAGGTGTCTGTAGTCCCAGC
>CAUYRH010107790.1:0-10968 GCA_963574655.1 Perodicticus potto | reverse complement strand
ATCTGAAATGTTTTCATCAAACTGTTTAACATACCCTTCATGGCATTTTCTTAGTTATTGTATGAAGACATTTGTATTCTGCATTTAGTAAGCTTTGCCTGTACCCTTCTAAGATGCACCATAGGTGTGGCCCCACCCATTGCCCTCCCTCTACCCCAACCACCCCACTCCCCTCCCTTCCCATACTCTTGTGCAATAGTTGGGTTATAGCCTTCATATGAGACCTTTAAATTAACTTCATAGTAGGGCCGAGTACATTGGATACTTTTCTTCCATTCTTGAGATACTTTGCTAAGACCAGTGATTTTCAACTGTGGAAAATTTTAAAGATCATTAATTAAATTATTTTTGAAAGAAGTTCAAAGCACAGTAAGCGTTTTTGCTTTTTTACTCTTTTTTTTGGATCAACATAATTAAAGTGTGACACCGAAGTTCAATTATAGGTTCAAGTGTGCTGTGAGATTAATAAAAAGGTTGAAAAATATTAGATTAGACTAATTAGAGCTCACCCAAAACAACTGAGTGCCACACAGTGGGAGATGATAAATCAGACTTTGCTGTGTAACAAAGTAAATTTTAGTGCCTTAAGATATCTATTTTTTTTTAGTTCAAATTTTGTGGGTGAGAAATTTGGGCTATGTTCAGCTGGGTGGTTCTTCTGTTGGGCCCAGCTCTTTTCTTCATTCATTGTTAGCCAATGGGTTGTTTGGGACTGTGCAGTTTATGACATCTTTCCTGAGATGGCTGGAATGACTGTGCACTCTCTTCCCATGGTTGTGACCCTCCAGAATGCTAGCTTGGGCTTGTCTCAAGGAGAACAAGCCTCAGGGCATTAACACTTTCCAAGGGTCTTCTTGCCTCACCTTGCTATTGTTCCATTGTTGAAGCAAGTCACATGGCAAGTCCAGAATCAGGTGGGGTGGGGAGGAGATGATTGAAGAGGATAGATACAAGAAAGAGTGAACAATGTCGGCATCAAATGCAGTGCTCTACCACAGCAAAGAGAGCTAATGTTGGGAAAGAGCTACAATTTCTACCATAGGATGCAAACGGAAAGGGTAGTTCTAGAGAAAGCACAGCATGCAGGAGACTTTGATTCCAATACAACAGAAAGAACATGCAAGCTATGTTCAGAAAGAACATACTGTGCTGGAAAAAATGTTTGAGTGAAGCATAAATCTGGAGAGGAAAAGGGTTAATTTCACTAGGCAGGGAAAATGGGATTTGTATTTAGAATTGAAAATAAGGATCAAGGAAACAATATTTTTTTTCAAGTTTTAAACATTGTCAGGCCCTGGACTAGGAATGTTGCACGCATTGTCTCATTTAGTTTAATCCCTACAGTTGCAAGTGAGGAAAACAGGATCAGAGAGGTTAAGCAACTTGCTTAAGGTCACACAGTAAGTACATTTAAGCACAGTTGCTTCTGGCTTTTAGGTCTGAAGGAATCAGGGTTTGCTGAGGTAAGAGGGCATCCACGGAGGAGAAGGGGAACAGAGTAAAGGATTGCTAAGGGGCAGGGTTCTCTAGCCTCAACGGCCCTCAGTGCTGGGCAGAGGGAGCTGGATGAAGATGCCTCTTGCCAGCATGAAGTCCTGCACTGTGAGTTCCGTTTGTGCTGTAGTGCCCCTGCCCATAGCATCTGGCAGAGCACTAATACCTAGCACCAAGGGGGTGCAACCTGTGTGCCAGGCACTGTGCTAGAGACTTAACTGCCATCATCTCACTCGGTCTTCACTAAAGCACTGATGGGGTGAGTGCGGCTGTGATCCCCATCCGCATGGAGACATCTGTGCCCTGGGAAGAGTTAAGACATGTGTCATTGTTCATGAGTTAGTGAGTGGAGGAGCTTGAAGGAGAGGCCATGGGGCCCAAAGGCCAGGCTCTGGAGTGCTTGGCCTCATAGACAGGAGGGAGCATTACGCCAAAGGCAAGGTGGCCAGAGGTGGAGAGCCTGGAGGCAGTGATGGCTCTGACACTTCACCACCATAATCGTGTGAGGGCTTATTACTACTTGCCAGGCCTGGACTATTTTATGTTAATAGAATATATGCGTGTTTTAATTAGGCCTCAAACGTACTTGGGGATAGATACTACTACTTTGCCTACTTTAGGGATGAAGAAACTGAGGATCAGCGAGGTAAGCTCATTTGCTAAAACACTACTAATACTTGGCAAACCCATGGGCAAACCTGGTCAGTGTCAATCTCAGCTCCCCGCTTATCCACCGTTCTATCCAGCGCGGAGCTATCTGACTATGTGCTGTCCTGCAGTGAACTATCCAGTCCCACATGGGATGCCGGAGGAGTGTGCAAAAGCAGATGTTTGTGCAAAAGCCGATGTCTGTGGGATGTGCTGGAAGACTTAATGACCTGAAAGACTGCTGGGAGCAGAGAGGTCAGGCTTCTCAGGGTCGAATTTTGGAACACACAGTGAGCACCCCCAGAATGACTGCTGTGCTGAACCAAATTGGGGCTCTTCCTGGCCAAGTCTGACAGTTGCACCCAGACGCCCTTTGGCGTGCACAGGAGGAATGAGGCCCCAGGCCTCCAAGGACTCAAGTCCTGATCCAGTGGATAAGCCCAAGCAGGGCTCCGTGCACACTGTGCTTTTCTGCTTTTCCCTCTGTGCCTTAAACCCTCAGTGTAGGGTCAGCCAACCAAGCGGGAGCTGAGCAGGAACCTTGTCCTCCCTCTGAATCAAACATTTCCCACAAACCTTTTTCTCCCCATAGTCATTAATAACAATCTTCATCCCCCACAGCATCTGCTAACGATTTATTATTACACGGGTAGTATAACATTTTCATATACACACCATTTTTCATCCCAGGTTGAGTTAATTACAAATGACTCACAAGCAAGAAGCATTTCCTCCAGCAATCCATTGCAAACAATGGGGCTTTGTTCTTCCTCCCACCCGATCTTGCCGCCTCTCCCCAGCTTCCTCAGCCTTCCCTCATTTATCACCATTGCTCTAAATGAGTCACACCAGCCAATAGCATGGGCCTCTGAAATGTTAGACTCAGTGGCTCCTTCCTGCTAAAAGCAGCTTCTAAAATTATGTGGATGCTTCTTGAAAACCGAGTCCTTAGTTTCTCACTGAACGGACAAAAAACTTTTCCTCCGGGATGTCACTCACTACCCACATCCATATGATGTACAGGAAATTGCAGAGTCTTAAAAGTGTCTGAGGGATCTTAGGGTTCATTTTGTCAGTGACAGAAGAGGTGGGAGCAGGGCCACACTAAGCAGAGCTTTCCAAATTGGTGCGTTTTCTACAACTTTAAGGTAAAAAATGATAATAGCTAGTAGCTAATGTTTATATAATTCCACAAGTGCCTGATGCTGTTCTAAGTCCTATATGTATATTTTATACATATTTAACATATGTATTACATGGCATCCTCATAACCATTTTGAGGGAATTGATACTAGCAGTCCCACTTTACAGATGGGGAGACTGAGGCACAGAGAGCTAAGTGACTCGTGAGTTTCCTAACATCACAGAGCTGGTATGTGTTGGAGTCACAATTCAAACCCGGCAGTCTGGGCTCTTATCCACACTGTTTTCATGCCTTTTGCAGTGTGTGATCTATTTACTTTCCAATGTCAATGTGATAGTTCTAAGGACTACAGAGAAGAGATGTCAAATGAAGCAGTGTATATGAAGACCAGGGATTTTGTAGAAAGGGCAGCCAAAGGGTTGCACTTTTCTAGGGTTTTCTACTTCTACCAGCAATGACAAATGCCCCCTTTCCCCACCCAGCAGGATCACTTCTCTCAGCACTGTGTCCGTGAGAGAGGCTGGGACAGAGGATGTTCTCGGAATTGGAAGATCTGCATTTGTGGCTTGGTGCCATCCCTTCCTGGCTCTGTGATGTGGAAGGAGTACCAGTCCAGGTTTTGGAAATGGCATTCCACTACCTACCTGTGCCTGCTCAGTTATGCTGTTTTCCCTCTCTGGGATTTAATTCCTGTATCTGCAAAAGGATGGCCTTGGCTGGAGTATAACCAATGCCATATCTAGCGGTAACAGGCAGTTCTAGTGTAGGAGGGAAAAGACATCCATTTGGTGAAACGACTTCAAGTCATTTTGGTGGTGGCCACATGGAGCAGCTTCTGAGGAGAGCTCTGAGTTCCAATTCAGGCTCAGAGGAAAAGAGTGTTTCCATCTCGTTGTGAGACTTCCACAGACCCTGGAGGGGAAGCGGTGACAGTGACATTAGGTGTTTGACATTCTAGTCCCTCTAATCTCACTTTTTAGATGAGGAAACCAAGGCCTAGAGGCTAAGTGGCTTCTCTGAGGCCTAACACTAAGGTAATGGAGGAGTTGGTTTAGAAGCCATGTCTTCAGCTATTGGGTATCACTGTGTGAGGGATTGGCATAATAGCTAACAGTGGCCAATGTTTATCGAAAACTCATATATCCTCATTGCACACGGTAGATGACATTGTTCATTCATTATTCCAATTCATAGGCAAGTGAGTGAGAAATAAATACTTATTGTTATGTGAGATTTTGCAGTTGTTACACAGCAATAGCTGACTGATACAGCAATTGGTATCTGAAGTGGAATGCTTCCATAAGAAAAGCTGGAAGTGTGTGGCACCGGCTTTGAGACTGGGTGACAAGTGGTGAGGGAAGTGTTATGGGAGGCTAGTAAAATGGCCCTCATGTTATGGTGAAACATTCAGTAAAATTGTCACTTGCAATAGCCTGGAAGGCATTATAGAAAAGGTGACTGAAGCATTTGTCAAGTTGGATGAAGGTATTTTGAGGCATGATGTTGAAAGTATGTGTTGGCTACTGCTAATGGCACTAAGGTCAAGAAGGAGTTGGCCAGTTTGCGTACAGAATTTCAAGGAACTACAAAGATTCCAGAAATTGCAAGGTGAGAAAACAAAACAATTTCTCACCAAATCAGAGATGTGGCCACTATACCAAAGCTTTGGGAGATGAAATTTAGGGCTTTGTCTATAAGATGGGGTGAGTTGCTTGGTCTATAAGATTTCTGTGGGTTTCTTTGTAACCATAGCTGACTGACAGGTACTCTACCAATCACTTTGCATGTATTATTTCATTTAACCCTTATAATAATCCCAGAATGTATATGCTATTATTTCTATTTTATAGATAATGCTGCTGAGGCTCAAAGAGGGTTTGGGACATGCCCAAGTTCACACAGCTATATGAAGCAGAGCCAAAGTTTGAACTTGTTTAGTGTATCTGACTCCAAACATATCCTCTAACCAGAAAGCTGTTCTGTCTCTCATACCATAAATGCATCTGTCCTTTTTTCCGTGGATGTGTGTGAGTGTGGTAGGCAGACTCAAGGGCCTCCGGACTTTTCACATTCCCATCCCCAGACATGGAAAGGGGGGATTAAGATCACAGATGGAATTAGTTTATTAATCAGCTGCCCTCCAAATGGGGAGCTTATCCCAGATTATCCTGCATGGGCTGAAGTGTCCTTATAAACCGATGATGGAAGAAGAAACATTAGAGTCGGAGAGAGACATTTGACATTTGAACTGCTGGCTTTGAAGAGGGAGGAAGAGGCCTTGATCCAAGAAGTGTGCACGGCCTTCAGAAGCTGGAAAAGGTAAGGAAACAGACTCTGCCCTAGACCTTCCAGAAGGAAGGCAGCCCTGCCAACACCTTGAATTTAGCCCAGTAGACCCATTTTGCAATCTTGACATCCAGAATGAGAAGATGATAAATTTGTGCTGTTTTAAGCCACAAAGTCTGTGGTAGTTTATTATAGCAGCAATAGAAAATGAATACAATGAGCACCCCTAAATGTGTGGTTAATGTGTATGTACACATGTGGTTTTCTAAGTATCTCTCTCTCTATACCAGTCTGACTGCCTTGAGTGAAGGATGCTCCTTTTGGTGACCTAACGAGGGTGAAGAGGTCGCAGATTCCTGAGAGGTCAGCAGACTTTTCCACTGTTCCTTTATTGATCAGCCACACAACACTGTAATTGAATTTGGCGAGCATGTGTCAAGATCTATAGGTGAGTCTCTGAGTGAGTGCATGGGGGCAGGTATCTGCGTTCAGGTACTCACACGTGTGTGGGTGTGAATATTTGTACATGTGTGAGTGGACAGCTGTCATCTTTGCCCGTGCATGTGTGTGGGCCAGCGGTTCTCAACCTGTGTATCACGACCCCTTTGTAATAATGAAAATGCATCACCGCATTAGGAAGGCTGAGAACCACTGGCGTAGACAGAAGCGCTTGTGGTCACGTGTGTGTATGATAAACACGGGCATGGGTGTGCATGGGTGACAAGCACAGGAACACATATGTCAGCCTCTGTCTATTGTGTGCGTGTGGGAGACGGGAAACTGAAGATCCTGGGTCCTGTTCACTATGGAACACTTTCAACTCTGCTAACCCACACCTGACCAGGCGGCTCCAGAGCCTTGACAGGAACCATTCATTTGCTCTTTTCTCCCTTAGGCTGGAATAAAATGAAGCTTGTTTTCCATTTCTACACAATGAGAAGAAGTGTATCGATTTTTCCTCACTTCTGATTGTTCACATTAGAGGCCTGTTTCTAAATAATTGGGACACCAGGATCATTCATTTTACTGCACAAACATATTTCACGGGTCGCTTTTCCCTTTGAGGCATTGTCCTGGGTGGACCTGAAACAAGTCCATTTTGTCGACTGGTGTTTCTCCGCATGGAAGATGAGCAGAATCCCACAAAGAGCAAACCCAGCTGCTCTGGTGGCTCCCTTTTCAATTGTTTATTTGCTCACCAATTAATTTGTCCAAAGAACTGCCTTGAGTGCCGGTGATGTATGGACAGAATCTGGGGGTAGTTGTGGGTGGTGCTCAGGGGCCCCAGTGGTCATTGCTGCTGAACCAATCAGTCTGGGCCAGCTCTGTTGGCCTCCAAGGAATTCTGCTCATCTTCCTTAGGAAGCACTAAATAAATTCAAAGGCAGAGGGAAAAGGGGGAGGAAGAGGGAGCAGGAAGGACAGAACGTCCAGCCAGCAAGGTCTTTTCTCCTGGCTTTGCTCAAGCCACACTGACATCTCAAAGGATGCTGCGCCATCTTCCACGGCCAGGCATCTTCGTACTTAAAAAATAGGTAAAAACCTCCCTAAGATTTCTCTGAGCCCCCCAAACTGCAAAGTCACCTCCTTCCCTAGACCACCTCCCTCCATGCTCTTTCCCCACATCCTGACTTGGGTTTCAATGAGTTTCTTGAGATGTAATTTCTTTGAGGTCAGAAGTCAGCCCTTCCTCATGGTCTTCAACTTTTCCGGGCGGGTTTTCTTTTTCTCTTCATCACTTGTTCTTTGCACCAAGAGGGGTTTTGAACGTCGTCACCCACACAGCTGAGTCACTCTCATTTCCAGACTGATGAAATTTTGAGAAGGAGATCCAGGAGGGTAAATAGTGACCACCACTTGGAGCTGATGCTGTTTGTCTGGACAGCAAACAGCTAAGCCCCAAAGGTCACAGCTTCCCATCACCACTGCAGGGTAGGTTACTGGGTCTGCTTTGGTGATTCTTCCAGGGGGCCTCGGCTGGTGCAACATTGAGGGCTATTTTGGGGGACATCTCTTAACTCTTCAGATGACCCCAAAGAGAGTCAGGGAACTTTCTTATATAGGAGAGAGCCAGAAAGGCTAGTTGCCTTTCTCTGTTTATCATAGCAGAACCCCAATTCTATTCCTCATGTGGCAATGGGGCTAACAAAAGGACTGAGTGTTCTAGCCTCTCTTGCAGCTAGAGATGGCCTGTAAACAGATCAGAAGCAGAAGTGACTGGGTAGAATGTCTGAAAAAGTGTTTTAACAAAAGGGCAGATGATGACATGTCACTTTCCCCCTCTTTCCTCTTCTGTTTGCTGTCTGCCTGGAACTCAGATGCAATGGCTAGAGCCCCAACAGTCATCTTGGATCATGAGGTGACCTACAGGATGAAAGTCATGTTCTAAAGATGGTGGAGCAGGGAAAGTGAAAATCCTGGGTCCTGTTCACTAGGGAGAACTTTCAACTGCCTATCCCAGGATTGCTTATATGTGAGAAAGAAAGAAATTATTTCCATTTACTGTTACTATTTTTTGAATGTAACTCCTGATAGATGAGGCTATATAGTCACAGTGCTTACCAAGACCAGCCAGATATTGAGGGGCCGAGTGGCCCACGCACAAGTAATCTACCCATCTTTTACAATTCTATGACTAAACCCAAACATGTTCTTTTATTTCCAGTGGAGCATTGGGCCGAAATGTAAACTGGTGCATGATGATGCTGTACCAGCTTGCTCTTAATTTAAGGATGATAGGCATCTTGCTAATTTGGCAATACTCAGATGACTAAGGGAGATACAAGAGGTCCCAAAGGTGATTTTACCAGACTCCTCCAACATAGGTATCCAGAGTAAAGTGGCAACCAACACAGGTTCAAGGTTCCAGGCACAGCTGGGCAGAGCTCACTGCATTTTGCAGGGGCCATACACACTCATGTGCAGGTACCTGCCTGACTGGATGGGTTATTAAGATTAGTGCTCTGATTGCTTGGTACCTGTGCCATACTTGCTAACTATTTTGAATAGCACCCTTGAGTAATATAAGGCTTTTAAATCAGAAGACCCCCTCCATTGATACTTCACCCCCGGGTCCAGCCTGGAACTATGGAATCCACCAGAGTTCAGACCGTATGTTCCAACAACAAATGACTCCCTGTACACATGTGCAGCTCTCCGTAATGTTGAAAGAGGAGGTCCACAGCCTGAGCGCGTGTCTCAGGGGGCCACAAGGGCCCTTCCTCCAAGTAGATAATTTCCAAACTCTTTTTGTTGTTTTCTTTAATTCCATATTTGGTTGCCTTTTGACCAGCACAGAAATACCTTGTTTGGGAATTAATCATATTCTACCTTGCACAGCCACTTTTTTCTCTGTGGGAAAAATGATAAGTTCTTTACCTTCAAATGTGGACACCTATTATATGGTGTTGCATCCTTCAATCAGTGTTCTGCTTTTGGAAATAAATATCACTCAGCAGGTGCAAGGACCAGCCCCTGGGCCTTTGCCTCCTGCTCCCTCCCCCAGAAGTTAGCCTGGCTATGCTCAGCCCCACCTGAGCCATGGCCTGGTTCCCGACACCTGCAGCTCTAATGCTTCATTCCAATGTCCTGATGCCTGACTTCTTTGGAGCTCAGGGCACGATTCTTTCCCTAAGCTCTTTCAGAATATCACTCAGAGCTCTAACCAGGGTGGCTCCAGGCCCCCCACTGCCTACTTCCCACTGTGATTTTAAGGTTTGGGTCCTTAGGCGCCCTTTTAGCAGTTCATAAGGGGGGAAGTGGAAGTTCCTATCCCTTCCGAAGCTTTGCTGTGCTACTCATCCCCTCTGCTTGACCCTGCCTCTCGAAGGCCCTGCTCCCCTCACCCCAGCCCAGAGGAGGAATATAATTCAAGATCATAGGATGAGGAAGGGATCTTGGGAAATTTTCCCACGAGATAGTATAGATTGGAAACCTACCTTTCACCATGACAGATTAAAGATATTCCTGGAGAACTTCTTGTTCTAGATGCTAAATTGAGTACACACATTTTCCTCCTCCCTCCACTAACATGCCAGTGAAGGAATACGAATAAAGCATATCCCTTTCACAAGGCAGGGAGAGGCAGTGGACGAGCGATTTTAACAGACTTCTGGAGGGCACAAAGTGCATGAAGGAACGCTGGTTGCTCAAGCAGAGTGTGGAGAAACTTTCAGCTTAGAATACACACAAAGGGAAGGCCTCGGACTAGAGATGGCAGGTACTGTAGGCTGGCCTAAGATGAGAGAGTGAGACCAAAAAGAGGAGGAATAATTGAAGATATGCATAAAAACAGCCAACCCTCACAACTCTTGCTTTCTCAAAATGCAGACCAGACGGCTGTCTAGGGTTTATCCCTAGTACAAAACAGAATGATTATTTCTTCAGACATTTCATGAGGTGTCAGGGGAGAACTATGAGGGTGAGTTGGGGCCTGAGAGTAAGGTTCCCTGTCCCCTGCATTTGAGGGGGAGGGTTTGGTGTAATTTGATTTTCTGATCATTTACGTGGCATGAAGCCTACTGGGTGGCCAGACCCACCTTTGGATATAAAACTCTTGGCCAGACTATTTCATGTGTAAATGTGGACAGATGACCAAGGATTCCCAAACATTTGAGGAGAATCTGGATGAATCAATAGACGAAGCAAGGTGAATAGGAAATTGACTTCAGAAGAAATAGGATGATTAGGGAATAGAAGAGAACTTCTAAAACATCTCCTGTCTCTAAAGCATGCACCCTGTGGCTGAACGCGTCAGACTCCCTGAGGGGTCCTGTGGAAGGTCGTCACTCCTGGCGCATTTATGCATCTTGGTTTGGCGTCTCACTTGAGTGTCTGAAGTCTACGCTGTAATGCCCCAAAACAGTAGGCAACAGCCACTTATACCTATTTACACATCAATTTGAATTAATTAAAAATGAAACAAAATAAAATTCAGTTCCTCAGTTGCATTAGGCACACTTAACGTGCTCAAGAACCACACGTGGGTAGTTTCTACCATATTGGACAGAAGGGAACGTTTATATCACTGAAGAAAATTCCATTGGACAGTTTGATCTATAGCAGTAAGTTTCAGCTGAAACTTGCGTTTTAGTATCGTTCCCTAGATTTATACATGCACATCCATCCATCCATCATTTCCCCTTTGAAAAATTATTCAGTTTGTTTTTATATATTTTTAAATTGAGGCATAATTTATATACAGTAAAATGCACAAATCTTAAGCATAGTGGTTGATGAATTTTTATTTTATTTTATTTTTTTTAAATACATGTATTTTATTATTCTTCATTACATTATTTCCCCCCCCCCCACCCGTCCATGATAAGACAGAATTGATTTACAGAAAAGAATACAGAAAACACCAAAGCTCCTGGTAGTGGGAGAGATTTCAAGTA
>CAUYRH010107788.1:0-12667 GCA_963574655.1 Perodicticus potto | reverse complement strand
CTCAAGCTGTCACCCTGGATGGAGTGCTGTGGCATCACAGCTCACAGCAACCTCCAATTCCTGGGCTCAAGCGAGTCTCCTGCCTCCGCCTCCCAAGTAGCTGAGACAACAGGTGCCTGCCACAACACCTGGCCATTTTTTGGTTGCATCTGTCATTGTTGCTTGGCAGCCCAGGCTAGATTCAAACCCGCCAGCTCAGGTGTACGTGGCTGGTGCCTTAGCCCGTTGAGCCACAGGCACCAAGCCTGTTTTAGGTTTTTTTTTTTGAGACAGAGTCTTAAGCTATCGCCCTGGGTAGAGTGCTGTAGCATCACAGCTCACAGCAACCTCAAACTCCTGGGCTTAAGCCATTCTCTTGCTTCAGCCTCCCAAGTAGCTGGGACTATAGGTGCCCACCAGAATGCCCCACTGTTTTTTCGTTGCATTTGTCATTGTTTTTAGCTGGCCTTGGCTGGGTTCAAACCCTCCAACCTCTGTGTATGTGGCCAGCACCCTACCTACTGAGCTACAGGCATTGTCTGTTTTAGGTTTTGTATGTAACCTTTATCAAGTTGAGGCATTTTTCTCTCTAATAAACTATTCCTAATTTACTAATGAGAGTTTTTGTCATAAAAGGTGTTAAACTTGGGTGGCGCCTGTGGCCCAAAGGGATAGGGCGCCGGCCCCACATGCCGGAGGTGGCGGGTTCAAACCCGGCACTGTCCAAAAAAACTGCAAAAAAAAATAGGTGTTAAACTTCATCAAATACGTTTTCAGGTTCTGTCCTTCAGGAAGTAAAATGGCATCAGGCAGGCTCCATACCAAAATCCTAAGCCCTATACTGAGGTTGTTTCAAACAAAGGATAAAGAAGAGTTCTCAATATTTCTGACTACTACCTATGTAGATTTATGGTAAACAATCCAAAATTCCAATATAAGTTTATTTCACGATTAGGTCAGCTTTTTCTTCTTGCCTTTAAGAGTCAGAATTTAAATAGCTGGAGTGAAGAATTAGAGAAAAGAGCAATATTCAGGATCATAACTTTAGTTGTCCTTTGTAACTATAAGATATATTTAGTCTTACTTTGGATTAGTCTTTATTCCAGTTCTTACATAAGTGTATCTTATTGAAGTATATCTCAAGAAACATTGAGGTAGTTTAGCAAGTTGGTTGGTTTTTCAGCATCTGTAGGGTATTGGGCAGTTATTTTTTGTGGCTATTTTAGGCTAGCTATTTTTCCCTACTTATAAAAACTGTACCTCTTCATTGTAGAAAAGTTGCAAAATATAGAAAAGAAAATCTGTAATCCTACCTTTTAGCACCAACCCCTGTTAAAATGTTGGTTTTCTCTCTCTCTTTTCTCTTTTTTGGTGAGAAAGAGGTTTGTGGAGGAGGGGAGGACATTTAAAATTGCACTGCATGATTTTGTATCACCCTTCCATTTTCAGGGTTAGACTGTCAACTCCTGTTCTCTTTGCTTTGATTGGTCCTCTGGGAGAAAAATCCAATAAGGAAGTTATAATTAATTTACAGCCATTGGGTGATATAGGTTGCTTGTTATTTGGAACAGGCTATGCCTATGGGAGCCTCTGTGCACAAACAGCCCAGAGTCATTGTGAAAATGTGGAGCGGTCATACCCCAAACACCAACAGATCAGAGACGAGCTTGGAGGGGAGGAGAAGGACATTTGGCGTCACTTTGCTTCAGTGACATCTTCCTTCTTCAGACCACACTGTCAGAAAATAGAATGGAGGAAATAGTAATTTATTTTCTTTTGACTCTGAAATAAAATCCAACACAATTGTTTTGTTTTCCTAATCACTTTGACTAATGCGGCCTGTGGAGCAGGCATGGGCTAAAAAATGGCAGAAAGTGACAGGATCCCAGGTTAGCATTTGTCAGCAGGGACGTTCAATACCCAGCCGCCTTCCCTCCTGGCTCTCCTCCCTGGCCCTGGTGTTTTTGTTTTCTTTTGCTGTAATACTTGTCACTGTCTAAAAACACAGTGGCCTGCCTTCCCTCAAGGAGAAAGTTCTTCAAGGGCAGGAAGTTTTGTTTTGTCCCCTGATAATGTCCCAGGCACCTCGAACAGTGCTTGGTGCATCACATGCCCTCAAGAAATCCATAAAGTGAATCGGTCCATACAGAAGGAGCCCTGTGATTCACAGGAGGGTCATCTCGGAGGTGGGCGAGGAAAGAAAGTGCTCCTAGCCGCCTTTCAGTGCCTGCATTCTGTGAGCCAGTAGAATCCCCATTTCCTCTTTGATATTATAAGAGCCACTAATAGCCCAGACACCAGAGTTAGTCTCTCTGCATCTGTTCTAGCCCCACCTGGGACTCTACATTTTTCCGAAAGCAGAATGTGAGCATCTGTGTTGCTGACAAACACATGGTGGGAGGACAGGGTAGAATAATCTGTGCTGACGTTCTAGCCTGGGTGTGAGCCCGGCACACGCTCGGCATTGTTTTCATGAGGTGATTCTCCTGGGATAAATGAGTCTGCCCCATCAGCAGAAAAAGCTGCAGTGGATGTGCCGAGTTGTGCTTAACTCCCCAAACTCACACCCCTTTCTAGTTGATTCTTTCCTCCCATTCCCAGCAATGCAGAAACTTTATGGCTTTTGTCATTTCTAAACAATAGGTGTTCTGGATCTGGTTCAGAGTCTCATGGTGAGCAATCACGCCTTGCGTACCTGGTCAGTTTATTTTAAAGCAAGGTCTGAAATCAAGTACTATACAGAATGCTAAGAAAAAGTTTCCACAAATACACCATAATGTTATCCTCAAGGCCAAGGTCACAGACTCTGTCTGTCCTATAGAGATTGTTGCTTGGTTCATTGTCCTGAGATGCTACTTTAGTTTATTGCTCTGCTACGACGCTTATTGTTGTTACCTACCACCCCACCACCACCCCCCACACACGAGTCTTAAACTTTATTGTCTGGCCCTCACATCTGGGCCAACTCTGCTTATATATAGTAGTCCCCCCATGGATTCCAAGACCCCGGTGGATACCTAAAACCAAGGATAGTATTGAACCCTACTTATATTATGTTTCTTCCTATACATACTACCTGTGATAGTGTATAATTAAAGTCACAGTTTAGATTAGGTACAGTAAAAGGTTAATAATAACTAATACTAGAGTAATTATAACAATATACTAAGCATAATGAAAGTTATGTGATTATGCTCTTTCTCACTCTCAAAATATCTGTTCTATATATTTACCTATTTTTGGACCATGTTTGGCCACAGGTAACTGAAATCATGGAAAGCAAAACCGCAGATAAGGGAGAACTACTGTATAAAATACAACAACATTAATAAGAGCAGCTAATATTTTGGCCAGTTACCACACTAAATGGTAGCTGGCTAACATATGGTCTCATTTAATTGTAAAATGATTTTATGAGGAAGATGCCATTAGAATCCTTATTTTACAGATGGACTAAGGTACAAATTGATAAGAAACCTGCCTATAGGTACAGATCGATGAGAAACTTGCCCCAAAGTCACGCTGTTATTAAGTGGTAGAACTAGAATTCAAAGTTATGTCTTTTTATCTCCAAAGCTCATGTTCTTAATCACTTTGCAGGGCTGAGGCAAGCAAGTGCCCAAAGACAAGACGTGACCTTGACAGTCCAGCAGTTACTGAGGTTTGTCTTTGTTTCGGGTGTGCCGGACTAACCAGCCAGCACTGTCTTAGTTGTGGAGGGATCCGAGGGTTTTGCCTGGAGCTGGAAATGCTCAGGGAGCTCCTCTCTGGATTCTGCACTGACAGCTGCAGATAGAAACCGTGGGGCACTTGAAAAAATGGGAAAAGCTCTGAAACTATCCGTCCAGGTCGCACTCTTCAGCTTTTTAACCCTTTTCATAGTGAAGTATTTACGATTTAGAAAATGAGTAAAGAATTATACAACCAACATCTATCCATTGTTCAATTTAAGATCTATAAAGCTGGGTTGGTTTCTATATTGTACCTCCTTTTGCTATTTTGTAGATGACTTTAAAAAAAATAGGATTCCAGCTCTGCGTCTGTAGCTTAGCGGTTAGGGCGCTGGCCGCATACACTGGGGCTGGCGGTTCGAACCGGGCCTGCCAAACAATGACAACTACAGCAAAAAAATAGCTGAGCGTTGTGGCGGGCACCTGTAGTCCCAGCTACTTGAGAGACTGAGGCAAGGGATTCACTTAAGCCCAAGAATTTGAGGTTGCTGTGAGCTGTGATGCCATGGCACTGTACCAAGAGCAACATAGTGAGACTATGTCTTAAAAAAAAAAAAATAGGATTCCCTTTTATTTACATATGATGACAATACCATTATTATCACCTAAAAAATAGGAGTAATTCTTTAATGTAGTCAAGAATCTAGTCAGTGTTCAAAATTCCCCATTTGTCTGTCTCTTTTTTTAAACAATTGTTTGAATCAGGATCCGAGAAAAGTATGCTATTGCCTTTAGTTAATGTCTTTCTTTCTTTCTTTCTTTTTAGAGATGAGGTCTCGCTATGTTGCCTAGGCTGGAGTGCAATGACATGATCATTGCTCACTGCAGCCTTGAACTCCTGGGCTCAAGCAATCCTCCTGCCTCAGCCTCCCGAGTAGCTGGGACTACAGGCACATGCCACCATGCCTGGCTTACTTAATGTGTTTATTAAGTGGCTTTTAATTTGTAAGTTTCCCTTTTAAAATTTAAAATTTTTGCTTGCAATTTATTTGTTGAAGGAACTGGCTGTTTGTTTTATTAGTGTTTCCCACATTCTGGATTTTTTAAGAGCATGTTGTCTTTGTAGTGAGTTACTTTACCCTTGAGTCTGTTAGTCTCTGCAGAGAGTTTCCAAGTTATTCAAGCTTCCATAAATAGAAAGGATTCATTGGCCCATGTTTGGTCTAGCCCAAAGGTCATTTCTGAAGAATCTTCCAAATGTCCCAGGTGTCAGGGAATGACATTATCAACAGCAGACCATCTCCATTTAAAAACATTCTGCCTCAGATAGAATTTTATAACTTCTTTCTGGCAAGGCGTTTTCATGTTCCCTAGAGTTAGGGAAGATAATTGTGAAGAAAATAAGTACTCTGGTTTTCTTCTGTAGACAGTGCTTGTTGCTTAAGGATTTCTGGGGCTCAGTGCCAGAACCTCCTTGGGATATTATTGTCTTACAGTTTAGATCTGCTTATCAGGAAGGGTCTGAGAATCCCTAGGGTCAGTAAGAGGAGAATGAGTTTACATTAAAACCAGACTTCCTTAGTGCCTGTTGGAGTCCTGTATTCCTGAGCAGCTAGCTGCACTGTGGAGCACGATACTAACAGATATGTTTTTCAGACCTGTAGTTTTCATCACTTGTTCTTTTTGCTGCATGTCTGAACATTGTTCAGTAATTACAATAGCTGGACCACTGTAGACATGAAGAAATCCAGTTTTAGTTTTCTCTTAGTTTTGTTGCTTTGACCTGCTAGTCCACTGTGATAGTTTTACAGGATAGTGAACCAGTACTAAAAGTAAAAACAATGAAAATTGCTGAAGAATAAAGCTATGTTTGGATTTATTTATTTAGTGGTTTGAAGGTTGTAAGAAAAAAGTATGTCAATGTTATATTCAGTTTTATAGTCAAATAGTTAATAAACCAAGACTAAAAAATAACATAGAAAGACATAGACTAAATTTATTGTAAGAGATTTGCCTTGATTAAAGACACTGATATCTGTAAATTAATGAAAATATTTGGGTTGAATTTTTCCAGTATGTTCAAACTTTATTCTTATATTCCATAGGTGGGATGCAGGCTTGGTTAATATTCTCTTCTTCTGACTTTCAAATCCTTAAAAAATAGAATTATTATTCACAATAAAAGTGTTAATCAGAAGTGATTTGCTAGTTAACTGATTGTTCTTCCTTGCAGTGGTCAGTTAACAATAGCAAGCACTTCATGGTCACACCTGATCACAGGTAGCAACATTACATACAAGAGAGAAGGGATTTGAAAAGCAGTCTGTAGTGTACTGTGATAATGTGTGATTTAATGCTATAGTATGCTTCATTTTCTTTTTTATTTCCTTGCTTATTTTCAATTTTTATTTCTTTGCTTTTTTTTTATTGTTGTTGTTGAGACAGTCCCACCCTATGTCCCTGAGCAGAGTTCAGTGGTGTCATAGCTCACTGCAACATCAGACTGCGGCTATGGGCATCCCGCTGCCTCAGCCTCTGGAAGCTGCTGGGATTACAGGCGCTCGCTGTGGCACCCGACTGGGTTTTTCCATTTATTTAGGAGTTGGGGGGTCTCACTCTCGGTCAGGCAAGTCTCGAACTCCTGAGCTCAGGCAATTCTCCCTCCTTAGCCTCCCACAGTGCTGGGATTACAGGCGTGAGCCACTGCAGCTAGTATACTTTATATTTAATGAGAACTACTACTCTGGTATGTCTCAATTCTGTGGTGTTTCTCTTGTGTGCAAAAGGAGGAATAGTTGAAAAGATACATGTGGCCTTGTCAAAACTGCCAGTATTCTTGAGGCTAGAACTTAAGGTATATGGTGGGTGGAGATTACCAGGAAATGGGACCAAACTTGTGGACAAGGACCAGATCATGATGAGCTTTGTAGAATCTGCAGGGGAGGTTTAGATGCTTTCTACAAGTGATAGATGAGGAGCCTATGAGGAACTTCAAGGAGTGGGAAGTATGAGATTATGCTTTCAGGCTGGATGTGGTGACATGTGCGTATAGTTCCAGCTACATGAGAGGACAAAACAAGGGGATCTTTTGAGGCCAGGAGTTTGAGTCCAGCCTGGGCAACATAGCAAGAAAAGAGTTAGCAAGAGTTAGCAATAGGTAGCAATTTAGGAGGCCATACAGCTGTTATGTGTATGTATGTAGTCCCAAAGAAAAGATGGTGAGAGTCATAGCTTGATGTATTTAAAGGATTTAACAGTTGTGCCAATGTATTTCCTAGAAGTACAGGATCTTTTGTAGAAGAGTAAATAAATTAATTCCATATCCCTTTTCTGTTACTGGAAGGCATTGGCAAAGGCTTTCTTGGATCCATATGCAGGGATCTCATTTGTAAACTGCTGCCAAATCCTTGTGGGTCTGTTGTGAATGCACAGCTCATTTAGGGCTTAGAGTAGAGGGGTGTGTCAGTTGCTGTGTCCTCCTGACCAGTAACCACAGAGAGTCATATTACTCCCCTTCCTCTCGTGAGGAAAGCCAGTAGCAGTTTTGAGAAGTTAGCTGAGCTCAGAGCCCTCTGCCTCATCTGCATTATTTATGTTACAAACAGTCCGGGTGATGATGACGGTCCCCCTCTTCTTCCTCCGCTGCCATCATCATCACTGTTCTCATAGCTGACATTTACTGAGTGCTTACTTACTGTTTGCCAGAAAATGTGTTAAATGTTTTATCTACATTATCAAATTTAATCTTCATAACATTCCATGAAGGAAATTACTATTATTATCTTTAGCTTACGGATGAGTTTACAGGCTAAGGTTCAGAGGACTCTACGGAACTTGCAAGGTCACAAAGCTTGACAGAGTCAGAAATTGAAACTAATTCTGACTATAGAATCTGCCCTCTTTTTTCTTTCCTTTTTTTTTTTTTTTTCGTTTTTTTGAGACAGAGTTTCACTTTGTCACCATTGGCAGAGTACCATGGTGTCACGGCTCACAGCAACCTCAAACTCTTGGGCTCAAGTGATTCTCTTGTCTCAGCCTCCCAAGTAGCTGGGACTACAGGTGCCTGCCACAGTGCCCTGCTATTTTTGAGAGACAGGGTCTCGCTCTTGTTCAGGCTGGTCTCGAACTCCTGAGCTCAGGCAATCCACCTGCCTCGGCATTCCAGAGTGCTAGGATTACAAGCAAAACCCACTGTGCCCAGCCTCGAGTCTGAGTTCTTTTTTTTTTTTGCAGTTTTGGTTGGGGTAGGATTTGAACCCACCACCTCCAGTATATGGGGCTGGTGCCCTACTCCTTGAGCCACAGGCGCCACCCAAGTCTAAGCTCCTAAATGTTATGTGCATATATGTAGCTATTACTTAATACAATTAAGTAGCAAATATTCTATGATTTCTCTTTTTAGATCTGTTCTTTTATGTAGCATCAGCCACCTAGTGAATGTTCTTTTAATCAATCACTGTACTACCTACCCTCCATGCTCACCCTATAGCAGGCATAAAACCACAAGTATAGAAAACACATGAAGTGCAGGAAAATTTTCAGGGGCAAGGGTGGGTATGGGTGGTAAAATAGGGAAGCTATTTAAATTTTTTGCTCTTTTTTTTTTTCTTGTAGAGACAGAACTCACTTTATTGCCCTTGGTAGAGTGCCGTGGCGTCACACAGCTCACAGCAAACTCCAACTCCTGGGCTTAGGCGATTCTCTTGCCTCAGCCTCCCGAGTAGCTGGGACTACAGGCGCCCGCCACAACGCCCGGCTATTTTTTTGTTTTGCAGTTCGGCGAGGCCAGGTTTGAACCCGCCACCTTCGGTGTATGAGGCCGGCGCCCTATTCGCCAAGCCACAGGCATCGCCCACAGTGTGGGAATTTCTGAGCACTGTGCAGAGTAGAGTGACAGGAGCTGCGATAGGGAGACCTTGATGAGCACAGCAGGCATTCGTTTGAGGCCCCAGAAAGGACAACTTCAGCAGTGACAACAGCACCCTATAGTGACACCCTGCTTTATGACTAAGGACAAAATCAAAGACTCATCCTACATGGCATCAAACTGTGGTCCCCAACCCTTGAACCTTAGGTTTAGGGCCCATTAGGAACTGGGCTGCACAGCAGGAGGTGAGTGGCTGAGGAGTGAAGCTTCAGCTGTATTCACAGCTGCTCTCCATTGCTTGTACAACTGCCTCCTGTCACATCAGCGGTGGCAGTAGACTCTCAAAGGAGTGAGAACCCTACTGCGTGGTTCTTATGAGACTTTAATGCTGATGATCTGAGCTGAGGCAGTGATGCTGGCACTGAGGCGCAGCTGCAAATACAGATTATTATTAGCAGAGAGGTTTGACTGCACAGAGACCATCACAAATGAATTAATGCAGACTCATGTCAAAACCATCCCTTGATCCCCCTCTGTGGAGAAACTGTCTTCCATGAAACGAGTCCCTGGTGCCAAAAAAGTTGAGGACCTCTCTTCTAAGGTACCCATTGTATGTAATGAAACCCAGAAATAAATCCACACATCTATAGTGCATTTATCAGCCAAGAACATACAGTGGGGAAAGGAAAGTCTCTTCCATCCAGTGCTGTGAAAACTGGATATCCATACGCAGAAGAATGAAACTGAAGTAGACCCGTATCTCTCACCACATGCAAATCAAATCAAAAGGGTTTAAAGACAAATCCAAACTTTGAAACTATGAAACTACTGAAGGAAAACATTGGGAAAATGCTTCAGGACATTGGACTGGGCAATGATTTTTTTAGTAACACTCCCCAAACACTGGCAACCAAATCAAAATTTGACAAATGGATCACATCAAGCTAAAAAGCTTCTGCACAGCAAATGAAACAATCAATAATGTGAAGAGACACCACAAAAATGGGAGAAAATATTTGCCAACTCCCTAGCTGACAAGGGATAAATAACTAGAGGAACGCCAACCACTCAGGAAAAAATCAAATAATACAATTTAAAAAATGGGCAAAAGATCTGAATAGACATTTCTCAAAAGCAAACATACAAATGACGGACAGGTATATGAAAAAATGCTCATCAGGGAAATCTAAATCAAAACTACAAATAGGTATCATCTCACCCCAGTTAAAACGGCTTTTATCAAAAAGACATGGGAGAAAGGGGAACCCTCTTAACTCAGTTGGTGGGCACATAAATTAACGCAACCACTAAGGAGAATGATACAAAGGTTCCTCAAAATACTAAAAATAGAACTACCATCCTATGTAATGAACACACTTCTTGCCCTTATTTCTAGGTGGTACAATTACGAACTTTCCTTGGGAGAGGCTAGAAAACGGTCACTCATATTCAATGCGTTAGATAGTACACCATACTGTACTAAACAGGAAAAGGTATTTTTCACTTGCTAGTGGCACAATTTTATCCCATATCTACGCACCGCCTCAATGAAATGTTCAAACCTGAGATAGGATTTGAATTCCACGCTGCTGTGATGGTTTGCCATACATAGCAAATCTCATTTTAATTCGAAAAGTGGGCCAACTTTCCAGAAGGAAGAGGAAAGGGAAAGAATCCAGCTGAAAGCAAAACACTACTAAATGTCAATGAAAACACTGTGCGGTGTTCACGAAAATTTGCATTTGCGCAGAACCGCACTGTGAAGTTAAGCCCAGTTCTAAAAATAGCTGAATGGAAAAACTTTTGTTCCCCTTCTTACATCAAAGCAGTGGAGTTTTTACAGAGATTAAACGACCGGCCCAAGTCACAGCGTAGGTGGCAGAGTCAACTGAGATGCCAGCCATCAGGTTAAATACTGGGCCATAAACCAAAGGCTGAGTGTCAACCAAAATATAAAACCTGCAAAGGCAATGAGTGGGGTTCCCTAATTGGTAAAGGAGGGAACTAATAGATGGAGAAGGGCAAGGGCAGTTTTTGTCATTTCGGGTGTATCTGATACAAACTAAGGACTGAGATTTCTTTCCAGGTTCATGGTCAAACAAAGACCACCCACGAGGTAGGGGAGGATGTTAGGTGAAGACTCCAGGTGGGCGCTGTTCCTGGGGTCCAGGACGCACAGGTACACCCCGACCGAACGCAGGAGCCGAGCGTGGGCACCCTCGCGCTGCACGCCCGGCAGCGGCGACCAGCTCCCCAGGCACAGCCCTGAGCCTCGGTCCCCCGCCCCGGCCCCCGCGCCCCCGGGCCCCGGCCCTTCCGGGGTGCACAGGCCGGGCGGCGCTTCCGGCCGCGGCGCCCGCCCCCGGCCCGCCCACCTGGCTCTCGCCGACACAGAAGACGCGAGCGCCGCGGCTCAGGCACACGCGGGAGCCGCGGGGTTGCGCGGCGGCGCCGCAGAAGGTGAAGGAGCAGCGCGAGGCGCGCAGCCGCCGCACCGTGGCGCGCACGAGCGCGGCCGGCCGGCGCCCCCAGCGCGCCCACAGGTATAGGTAGCACAGCGTGATGAGCATGGCCGGGGGCGCGGCCGGGACGCTCTCCCCGCAGGCCGGAAGAGACGCGCCGCCCCGCCCCGGCCCGCCCCGCACGGGGAGGGCAGCGCGGGGGCCGGGGACCGGGAGGGCGGCGGCGGGGAGGACCGGCTGCTGCAGGAGGAGGGAAGCCGCGCCCGGGCTGGGCAACTGGGCGGACGGGGGTGCTGTGCCCGGGGCGAGCGGGGCGGGGCTGCGGAGGGGGCGGAGACCGCGTTGGGTGGGGGGAAGCTGCTCCTGGGACCAGGGACGGAGGGGCCCCGGAGAGGTGGCTCAGGAGTGGGGATGTGGAGTGCGATGCGTAGATGCAGAGGCTGCACCGCCTGGGGTAGCCACACTCCAGCCTCCTTTCCTAGGGGTGTACGTTTGTCTGTAAGGGCTACAGCCAGCGTTTGTTAACCTGCACCATTCTGGGAGTCAGTGCTTGCACAGCCTCTGCCCAGTCCAGGTAGGAAGGTAAGATGGCCCTGTTTTTATTAAATTATACAGGTCCTCATGCAGAAAAGGTTTTCAAATAAATTACATAAAATTGACATAATGCAGTAGTTTGTTTAATAAGACCAAACAAGGTGGAAACGGATCAGCACCAGAAGGGATGTCCTACCAATAAAGCTGCGTATTTGCAACATGCGGATCTGCAATTTGTGAGCATCCTGAGACCAGTGGAAAAAGGAAAACAACATCTATGGGTTCACAGGGCTCTTGTCCCAAGGGAAGCATAATTATTACCGACACCAGTAGTCTTGTCCCAGGGACCCTTCCTTGAAAAGGCACACATTGTAAAAACAGTGTCCCGGGCGGCGCCTGTGGCTCAGTGAGTAGGCCCCATATTCCGAGGGTGACGGGTTCAAACCCGGTCCCGGCCAAACTGCAACAAAAAATAGCCAGGCATGTGGCGGGGGCCTGTAGTCCCAGCCACTCCGGAGGCTGAGGCAAGAGAATCGCCTAAGCCCAAGAGCTGGAGGTTGCTGTGAGCTATGACTCCACCGCACTCTACCTAGGGTGACAAAGTGAGACCCTGTCTCTAAAAAAAACAATATAAAAAAATAATAATAACAGTGTCCCCAGCAACCCTGAAGCATAGCAAAGAGTTTCACAGAGTTGCTTCCTGTTCTGGCCCTCGACCTAATTAAATGGCATGATGCAGTAAAAGGAATCAGGTACACTGCTCCCAATAGATTTTTTTTAAAGTTCCCTGACTACTTACTCATCTGCTTTAAAATAGCAATATAGAACACCCACTCTCAGAACTTCAGACTTCTGATCAGATGTCTTGATAAATTCTGCCCCACTGCATATAGCAACAAAAAAAAGATGTATAAAGAGGCTCGGTGCCTGTGGCTCAATGGGCTAAGGAGCCAGTCACGTACAGCTGAGCTGGCGGGTTCGAATCCAGCCCGGCCCACCAAACAACAATGACAGCTGCAACCAAAAAATGGCCGGGCATTGTGGCGGGCGCCTGTAGTCCCAGCTACTTGGGAGGCAGAGGCAGGAGACTCGCTTAAGCCCAGGAATTGGAGGTTGCTGTGAGCTGTGATGCCACTGCACTCTATCCAGGGTGA
>CAUYRH010107786.1:0-12830 GCA_963574655.1 Perodicticus potto | reverse complement strand
TGCTTTCAGGTCCTAGCCCCTCATCTCTCCTTTTCAGTTTTTCTATTCAGAGCTGCTTTGACTACAATCTCTTCCCAAAGCTCTTCTCAAACCTTTCCCATCACCCCCCTTGGACTCTCCCTTCTCTTCTCCCTCTCTGGCTGGGGGGCGGGGGGGATTAGAAGGCCTGGATAGAAGAACTCGTTCAAATATCAAGTCCCTGTACAAAGCAGTGTACATACAACTCAATATTTCCATTCCTCAAATTCCACAGATTTTTCTTGCTGCCCATAAGCAGCCCAAAGCTGGGCAAGGGAGGTCAGATGCGGTAAACAGGGAGGTTTCCCAGGCAGCATGTGAAAGAGAGAGAGAAGCAAGGAGGAGGCTATGGTAGGGACAGGGACAGCGAGCAGGCCTCACCTGGCTGTGGGAGGGGCTGATGCTGGGTCCAGAGGCTCCATGAAATAGGTGGACAGTGTCTCAGTTGTCCTGCGTGAATCCCAGCTGGGTGATCTTGGTCAGGTAACTCACCTGTCTGTGCTCAGTTTTCTCATCTCTAAAATGGTGATAATAATAGAATCAGTGTCACTGAGCTGCTGTTGTGGAGATTAAATGAATTAGTACATATAAAATGCTTAGACCTGGGCTTGGCACATGGTAGGTATTATACGATTATAATCTATGATTGTTATAATTATTGTTAACATAATTTAACAACTGAAGGAGATTTAGAGAAAACAGTGACAGACTGTTGAGAATAACAAGGGCCCACATGTCATGGAACTACAATAAATTTGCACCAATTTGTTTAATGTTCCCTTGCTGCAGTGGCTTACATGTGTATCTATGCAGACTCTTTTTTTTTTTGAGATAGAGCTTCAAGCTGTCACCCTGGGTAGAGGGCCGTGGCATCACGGCTGACAACAACCTCCAACTCCTGGGCTTGAGCAATTCTCCTGCCTCTACCTCCCAACTAGCTGGGACTACAGGCATCCACCACAACACCTGGCTATTTTTTGGTTGTAGCTGTCATTGTTGTTTGGTGGGCCTGGGCTGGATTCGAACCCACCAGTTCAGTTGTATGTGGCTGGCACCTTAGCCACTTGAGCCACAGGCGCTAAGCCAAAATGTGTTTCTTTTTTTTTTTTTTTTTTTCTGCAGTTTTTGGCCAGGGCCAGGTTTGAACCCTCCATCTCTGGTATATAAGGCTGGTGCCGGCTCGGCGCCTGTGGCTCAACAGGCTAAGGCGCCAGCCATGTACATCTGAGCTGGCAGGTTCGAATCCAGCCCGGGCCCGCCAAACAACAATGACGGCTGCAACCAAAAAAAAAAAAAAAAAAAAAAAAAATGGCCGGGTGTTGTGGCGGGCACCTGTAGTCCCAGCTACTTGGGGGGCAGAGGCAAGAGACTCTCTTGAGCCCAGGAATTGGAGGTTGCTGTGAGCTGTGATGCTACAGCACTCTATCCAGGGTGACAGCTTGAGGCTCTGTCTCAAAAAAAAAAGGCTGGTGCCCTACTCCTTTGAGCCAAAGGCACCACCCTATAATACTGGCTTTTTTTTTTTTTTTTTTTTGCAGTTTTTGGCCAGGGCTGGGTTTGAACCCACCATTTCCAGCATATGGGGCCAGTGTCCTACTCCTTTGAGCCACAGGCGCTGCCCCAGACTCTTGATTACAAGTACCACTTGGGTTATACCCACAAGGCCTGACCCTAAGAGGAGGAATTTCTGGATTTACTGCCCTAGTACGATTTTTCTTTTTCCATTCCAATGCATATCCCATCACATACAGGCATACCTGTTTTGTTTTTTTTTTTTTTTTTTTTAAGACAGAGTCTCATTATGTCGCCCTTGGTAGCGTGCCTGGCATCACAGCTCACAGCAACCTCCAACTGCTGGGCTTAGGTGATTCTCTTTCCTCAGCCTCCCAAGCAGTCGGGACTGTAGGCGGTGCAGGCACCCGCCACAACGCCTGGCTAATTTTGGTTGTAGCTGTCATTGTTTGGCAGGCCTGGGCTGGATTTGAACCCACCTGCTCCAGTGTATGTGTCTGGCGCCATAGCCACTGAGGTACAAGCACCGAACCATAGATTGCATTTTTTTTTTTTTCAGTCTCTGGCTGGGGCTGGGTTTGAACCCGCCACCTCCGGCATATGGAGCCGGCGCTCCTTTGAGACACAGGCGCCGCCCCATAGATTGCATTTTTTAAAAATAGATTTAACAGGTAACCCTGTGTCGAGCAAGTTTATCTGTGCCATTTTTTTCAACAACACGTTCATGTCTCTGTCACATGTTGGTAGTTTCCACAATATTTCTAACTTTTCATTATTATTACAGCTGTCATTATAATCTGCAATCAATGATTTTTGATGTTACTGTTGTAATTTGGGGAGGGTGCCATGAACCATGCTCATATATGATAGTGAACTCATGTGTGTTCTGACTGCTCCACTGACTGCTGTTTCCTGTTACTCTTCCTTTCTTCAAGCCTTCCTGATACCTGAGGGACAACAATATTAAAATTAGGCCAATGAATAACACTGCAATGGCCTCTGGCTGTTCAAGTGAAAGGAAGAGTTAGAGTTAAATCAGGAGTTAGAAATGATTAAGCTTAGTGAGGAAGGCAAGCTGAAAGCTGAGATAGGCTGAAAACTAGGCCTCTTGTGCTCAACAGTTAGGCAAATTGTGAACACAAAGAACTTCTTGAAAGAAATTACAAGTGCTATATTAGTGAGCATATGAATGATAACAAAGTAAGACTTTTGTATATTGCTGACATGAAAAAAGTTTGAGTGGTCTGTCCACAATGTTCCCTTAACCCAAAGTCTAATCCAGAGCAAGGCTTTAACTCTCCAATTCTGTGAAGGCTGAGAGAGGTGAGGAAGCTGCTGAAGAAAAGTTTGAAGCTAACAGCAGTCGGTTCATGAGGCTTAAGGAAAGAAACCATCTCTATAACATTTAAAAGTGCAAGGTGAAGCAGCAAGTGCTGTTGAATCTGCAGCAATTACTCCAGAAGACCTAGCCAAGATCATTGATGAGGGTGGCTACGTTCAACAGCAGATTTTCAATGTAGACTAAATAGTCTTCTATTGAAAGAAGATTTCATTTAGGACTTTGATGACCAAAGAGAAGTCAATGTCTGGCTCCAAAGTTTCAAGGGACAGCCTGATTCTCTTGGTTGGGGCTGGTGACTTTAAATTGAAGCTGAGGTTCAGTTGCCATACTGAAAGTCCTAGGGCCATTAAAAGCTATGCTAACTTTACTCTGCTTATGCTCTGTAAGTGAAACAAGAAAGCCCAGATGACAGTACATATGTTTACAGCATGGTTGGCTGAATATTTTAAGACCATTCTGGAGATCTACTGCTCAGAAGAAAAAAGATTCCTTTCCAAACATTACTGCTTATTGACAACGTACCTGTTCACCCAAGAGCTCTCATGGAGATGTACAAGGAGATGAATATTGTTTTCATGTTAGCAAATATGATATCCATTCTGTAGCTCACAGATCAAGGAGTAATTTTGGCTTTGAAGTCCTAAAATTTAAGAAATACGTTATGTAGGGCTATAGCTGCCATAGATTCCTCTGATGGATCAGCACAAAGTAAACTGAAAACCTTCTGGAAAGGATTTATCATTCTTGGTGCCATTAAGAACATTCATGATTCTTGGGAGGAGGGCAAACCATCAACATTAAACGGAATTTAGAAGAAATTGGTTCCAACTCTCATAGATGATCTCAATGGGTTTGAGAGTTCAGTGGAAGAAGTAGATCTGCATCACAACTGCAGATGTGATGGAAATAACAAGAGAACTAGAAGTGGGCCTTGAAAATGTAACTGAATTGCTACAATTTCATGATAAAACTATAATCAATGAGGAGCTTCTTCTTGTAGATGACTGAAGAAATCAGTTTTTTAAGATAGAATCTACCTCTGGTGAAGATGCTGTGAACATTGTTGAAATGACACTATATGATTTAGAACATGATATAAACTTAGTTAATAAAGCGGTGGAAGAGTTTGAGAGGGTTGACACCAATTTTGAAAGAACTTCCACTGTGGGGAAAATGCTATAGAGAAATCTTTTGAGAAAGAGACAACTGATGGGGCAAATTTTATTGTTATCTTATTTGAAGAATAAGATAACATACACAAATAGAGCCACAGCCACCCCAGGCTTCAGCAACCACCACCCTGATCAGTCAGCAGCCATCAACAGGGAGGCAAGACCCTTCACCAGTAAGAAGATGACGACTTGCCAAAGGCTCAGATGATCACTAGCATTTTTAATAATAAAATATTTTTAATTTAGGTATGTATATTTTTTAGACATAACGCTATTGCACACTCAATAGACAATAATATAGCCTAAGCATAACTTTTTATATTCACTGCGAAATCAAAACATTTGTGTGGCTCCCTTTAATGTGGTCGTCTGGAACTGAACTTGCAGTAGTATCTCCAGGATGTGCCAGCACTTGATGGGAAAGGGCTTGCGCCGTTCTTGCATGCTAACTGTGAGGATATGGTACTGAGATCAGTTTTCCTAGGAGCAGAACCCAGGCGTTGGCCACTTTTCTGCGTTTGTGCTATTTCTACCCCCTACCCTGCTTTGAGACTCCTTTAGCAATTGGTAAATTTCCCTTTGTATTTTATTATTATCACTTTTAATATCTGCTAGTCCTCGGAATGCCCAGAGATTTAAAGGGCACATTCTCTGAGGGATTGGGCATAACATGAGCAATGGAAACAAAAGGTAAAGGCCCCACAAAGGGAGGCAGTGGCCAGGAGGGTAGAATCTGGGTGTGAGTGCACCCAGTCTCCATTCTAACTTGGCTCCTCAGTGTCCTTTGAAGAGAAAGAGTGGCAGCAGGTAGTGAAAAGGGAACTTGAGCTTGGCGTTGGAGGATCTGGCTTCAGGTCTGGATTCAGCCACCTAAAGGCTGATGATGTGGGCTCAGTACTGTCTCCAACCTCTCTCCTGATCTGCAAGCTGGGAGATGGAGCTTGAATGAACTCTGAGGTCCCTTTGAGCCTTAAACACTCCTCATAATAGGTCATTGACTGTTGATCACACTCAGGTGCTGTTCTAAGAACTGTACGAATTCATCGAATGTCCATAGCTAAGCTCTGACGTGTTATGATCCTAAAGTCAAAGGTGAGAAAACTGAGGCACAGAAACACTAAATTCTTGCCCAAGGATTCATGGCTTGTAAGTGGATTCAGAAGAGGAACCAGGTACTAACTGAATGATTGAATGAATGCCACTAAGTTTACTAGGACAGCCTTCCAATCTCCACCTCTTCATTTATTTGTTTGGAATCTTTCCTTTTCTACAGTCATCATCTCCCCACTCTTAATTCCTCTGGGCCTTGTTGGTGACATCTTTTCACTGTTGCCCCCTTTTTTCTTTTCTCCTACACCCCTACCTCCGTATCTCTTGTTACTTCCTTCCAAGTTGTTCCCTTCTCCTCTAACCTGAGTCGCTTTTTTCTTTTCTGGCCAGCGGATTACAGGCTCCCAGCTCTCCTACGAGCTCCAGTATTTTGGGCAGTCGCTGAGCGGGGGACAGGACCTCACCCAGGACAGACTCGAGGACCTTGCCGTGGGGGCCCAGGGACAGGTAGTGCTGCTCAGGTGAGAGCAGCCTTCCTTGGACACCCATGTGGTCCTAGGATCAGACCAGGATGCCCACTCCCTGTCCCACCCCGGGTTGAGTTAGGAGCCAACGCTTGTCCTCAGCTCATGTTTTGCCTGCAGGACCAGACCCATCCTCAGGGTGTCAGCAAACATAGACTTCTCAACTGCGGAGATCCCCAGGTCTGTGTTCGAGTGTCAGGAGCAGGTGGTCTCTAACCAGATGCTGGGTGAAGCCACTGCCTGCCTTCGTATTTACAACAGTCCCAAGATCCAACTGAGTGAGTCCTCTCCCCTCTGCCCCAGGACACCCTGACCTCTGGAGTCCCCTAGCCTGGGACCCCTGTCTTCTGCCTTGCCCCTTACCTACCTGCCTCTTACCCCATCCTCCCTGTTTTCCCCTACAGGTGACCTCCAAAGCTCTGTGACCTTTGACCTAGCCCTGGACCCTGGCCGGCTGAGTCCCCGCGCCGTCTTCAAGGAAACACACACTCACAATCTGACTCGAGTCCGAGTCCTTGGGCTGGGCGAGCACTGTGAAACTGTGAATCTGCTGTTTCCGGTGAGGGCCCTGGAGTCTGGGGGCTGGTGTGGGGTGGGGCTGGGAGGGAACAGGCCAGATTTGGGTCCTCCCTGTGCCTCGGCCCAGCACAGAGCCTGGCATGCAGGAGGTCCTTAATACATGTTAGCTGAGTAAGTGAATGCATGAATGAATGAGGTCGGCTGCAGCTGCCAGAGGTCACACAGTCAGATTTCAGGAGAGAGAATTTGGCTGTTTGAGACAGCTTTGGGCTGGGAGTCTGGTCATTCACTGGATGGGTATTTACCGAGCTGCTCCTCTGTGTCCTAGGGGCCAGGGACACAGCAGGAGATAAAGTTCATTGCCCACAGAGAGCTCGGCAGGGGGGAAACCAAAAACAAATTAATTTCTGGATGATAGATGTCAGGGATGCGAGATGAAAGAGTAAACTGGGGAAGAGAACAGAGAGGGTGCCAGGGAGGCCTCTGGGAGGCCATGGTGCACGGCAGGATGAGACCGTGGTCTCAGGAGGTGACTATGGCAGGCACAGGTAGGCATCGCTATTGCCCCAACCTACAGAGGAGGAGACTGGAACCAGCTGGGAGCTCTGGCCAGTGCTTCCTGCCCAGTTCTCTCCTCTCTGTCCATCCCCAGGACTGTGTGGAGGACTCAGTGACTCCCATCACCTTGCGTCTCAACATCTCTGTGGTGGGGGAGCCCATCCCTTCTTTTGGAAACCTCCGGCCTATGCTGGCCGTCGATGCGCCGAGATACTTCACAGCATCCGTGAGTCCTGGTGTTGGGGTTTCCTGGAGGGAATGGACAGCAGGGGCTCTGGGTCTTGAGGAAAACCTCAAGTTGCCTTCCCTCTCAGCTCCCCTTTGAGAAGAACTGTGGAGCTGACTACATATGCCAGGATGACCTTGGCATCTCCTTCGGCTTCTCAGAGTGAGCCTATTCCCCTGCCCTAGGGCCCCAGCCTCCCTCCTGGAACCTGGGACTCCTACCCTTGGCCCTCCCTAACATTCCCACTCTATACTCAGAACTGAGGTGTCCTGAACCCTACCTCCAATATCCCCACTCCGTTTTATCCCCAGACCATTTCTAGCCTCAGTCACAGAACCATTTCCTCCTCCTACCCCCAACACCCAGCTTGAAGACCCTGGTGGTGGGGAGTAACCTGGAGCTGAACGCAGAAGTGAGAGTGTGGAATGATGGCGAGGACTCCTATGGAACCACAGTCATCTTTTCTTACCCGGAGGGGCTGTCTTTTCGCCGCGTGGCATGGGGCCAGGTATTCCCTCTCAGGAAGGAAGAGGCAGATGCACTGGGAATCAGCATAGACAGTGCAGATTCAAAGCTTGGGTTGGGCTGCCATTGCTTGTATGCCAAGAGGTTTGGGCTGGTCTTGGATTGACATGGTTGTGCTGTCTGGGGCTCACCTGGGCTCATGTGGTGTTTAACTTAGGCCATCACATTTTCACTAACAGGAATGGTTCCTGGGAGGATGTTAATGTGGACAGAGAGAAGACCTTGCCTTAAATTTCTTTGTATTTCATGTCATATCAATATTCCTCTTTTAAATGAAAATACATCTCAGTCTTCAAATATTTTAAAACTCTGCTTTGGAGAAGAATAGGGGTTGAATTTATTGGCTACTCTAAATCAAGTCTTGACCAACTTTTCCCATAAAGGGCTAAATAGTAAATATGGTTTGTCACAGCCACTCAGTTCTGCTGTGTGGAGTAAAGGCAGCCATTGACATGAATGAATATACGATTGTATATAAACTTCTTCTATAAAAATATAGGTAGTAGGCTATAGTTTGCCAACCCCCGTTCTAGAAGACAGAATTAGTACCATAAGGAATCAAAAAGAAACAGACTTTTGGTGGCGCCTGTAGCTCAGTGGGTAGGGCGCTGGCCACAGGCACCGAGGCTGGAGGGTTTGAACCTGGCCCAGGCCAGCTAGATAACAAGACAACTGCAACAAAAAAATAGCCGCAGCTACTTGGGAGGCTGAGGCAAGAGAGTCACTTAAGCCCAAGAGTTTGAGGTTGCTGTGAGTCGTGACGCCATGGCACTCTATCCAGGGCTACAGCTTGAGACTCTGTCTCAAAAAAAAAAAAAAAAAGAAATGGCCGGGCATTGCAGTGGGCGCCTGCAGTCCCAGCTCTTTGGGAGACAGAGGCAAGAGACTTCCTGGAGCCCAGGAATTGGAGGTTGCTGTGAGCTGTGATGTCACAGCACTCTATCCAGGGTGACAACCTGAGGCTCTGTTTCAAAGAAACAAAAAAAAGAAAAAGAAAAAGAAAAAGAAACAGACTTTTAACAGAAATGTTGTTATGAAAAATTTTAAACATTTATAAAAGTTAAGAGTAGTTCGACAAATCTCCTAAAAACTTATCACCAAAATTCAACAATTCTCAACAGTTTGCCACATTTGTTTCATCTATGATTTTTTTCTTTGCTAAAGTATTTTAAAAGAAATCCCAGACATGAGGTCATTGTGATCCTCCTTGTTTCACTCTGCTGTAGTTTGAGTGTGTCACACCAAAGCTCATGTGCTGGAGACTTACTCTCCAATGCAACAGTGCTGAGAGGTGGGAACTTTAAGAGGTAGGTTATAAGGGCTTAGCCCTCATGAACCGATCAACGCCATCATTGTGGGACTTTGTTACTGATTAAATAATGAGTTTGGCCCCTTTGCCTATCATTCTTGAGCCTGCTTTCTTGATCTTTTGCCTTCCACCATGGGATAATGTAGCATGAAGGCCCTTACCGGATGCTGGCTCCATGCTCTTGGACTTCCCAGCCTTCAGAACTGTGAAGGTTCTATTGTGTATAAGTTATCCAGTCTGTGGTGATTTGTTACAGCAGTAGAGAACAAACTAAAACACACTCTATAGTTCTGAACAGTGGGGACATCTTAAATGACCCTAATGCCATTATCACACCTAATAAAATGAATGATTTCCTGGTATTTAGACCATACTCAAATTTTGCTCATTGTCTCAAAAATATCTTTTTACTGCCGGTTTATTTGAACCAAAATCCAAAGTAGGTCCACACATTATGTTCGGTTGTTATATCTGCTTTGTCTCTCTTGGTCTAATATTCCCAGTAGGAGCATATTGTGATTAACATATGAAAGAAAACTCTAGGAAAGGCAAGCCCTGGTGTGTGAGGGGCGATTGCCCTGTCATTGAAAGTGCTCTTCAACCTATCAGTCAAATGCAATTTGTGAATCTTTGCCAGATACTGATTTTAACAATGAGCTGTAAAATAACATTTTGGAGACAATCTAAGAAAACTCAACATGACCAATTTATTAAAAAGTTATTGTTAATTTTATTGGGTGTGACATGTTGGGTCTTGTGGTTATGACAAAAAATACCCTATTTGTCAGGGGTACATGTTGAAGTGTTTCTGAATGAAGCAATATGATGCCTGGAATGTGCTTTAAATTATTCAGAAAAAAAGTGAACAGCTGAATGAAACAAAATTAGAAAAATGTTGTTAACTTAAACCGAGTGACGGATACACGGCAGTTGATTTTCTAGTCTCTTTGCTTTTGAGTATGTTTGAAAATTTCTGTAATCAAAGGCCTTTAAAATAACAATCAAAAAAAGGTGAAGGTGAATATTTAATAGATTTGAGAGTTGTACCTTGGGAAGAATTTTGATCAGATAGCATCTGAGGAATTTTTTAAAACATAATCTTAAGGTAGATTCCAGGAAAGTTCATTGATACTTTACGGAATCTCTTTGGAGCACTGACAAATACTCATTTGCCTTTGCCTAGAAACAGCAGCAGCTGCGTTCCCTGCGCCTGGCATGTGACAGCGCCCCAGCTGGGAGCGGGGGCACCTGGGCTACCCACTGCAGCCTCAGCCACTTCATCTTCCGGGGAGGCGCTCAGGTCAGCTGGCTTCCGCCCACCCTGGCCCCACCCTATCTTACTCCTCCATGACCTCTCCTGTTCCTGCCTCTCCCTCAGATCACCTTCTTGGCTACTTTTGACGTCTCCCCCAAGGCTGTGCTGGAAGACCGGCTGCTGCTGATAGCCAATGTGAGCAGGTGAGCTGGGCAGGCCCAGGCAGTGCCCCTCATCCCCAGCCTCGCACCCCGTCCTCCTCCGGGGCCATTGACTACTGGACCTATCCTCTTTTTCCAGTGAGAATAACACCCCCAGAACCAGCAAGGCCATCTACCAGCTGGAGCTCCCGGTGAAGTACGCCATCTATACCGTGATCAGCAGGTGCTCCACTGTGACCTCCAAGGGGTTCTTTTCCGTCACCCCCATAGGGGCTGAGACTCAGCCCTGCAGCTGCTAACCATCTGGGATGTTTTCGGTTTCATCATCATCCTTTCAAGTGGTAGATGATACTGCTAGCATCACTTCTTAGTCAACAAGTGCTTACTGGGGGCTAGTTAGGACCCTAATTATTGTGCTGCTATTATTATTATATTCTACTTTTAATAGAGGTTACAGGTCTCAGGAGACTACTCAAAAATGCCAAAATTCTCTTTTGTTCCCCAGGAGATGTGAGAGATGTTCCTATCTTCCTTGTTCCTATAACCTCATTGAGGAGCAAAGTTATTATAATCCAAGCCAGACTCTCAGCAAGGGCCCTGGGGTGATGTGGGTTTCCAAGAGGAAACCTCCTCCTGTAAGGGGAAGCCTCAGCTAACCTCTGAAAGGTCCCCAGCATTGGGGTTGGCCAACGGTGATTCTCAAAGGGGCATCGGACAGAAAAATTCTTCTTTGGAATGAATGAGGCCCCTCTGCCTTTCCCTCTAACCTTGGGGAAGGATAGGGACAGATGACCTGTGAGCTTTGGAGGCTGGGTGGCAAAAAGAAGCTAAATAAAAAAAATAGAACTGGGGCGGTGCCTGTGGCTCAAGGAGTAGGGCGCTGGCCCCGTATACCGGAGGTGGCGGGTTCAAACCCGGCCGGCCAAAAACTACAAAAAAAAAAAAAAAAAAGATAGAACATTAAAGTGCTGCCCAAGGAGGATTAGATGAGGGATTTGAAAGTAAACCAAATGTTTTGACAGACACCTTTCTTCAGCAAATGCCTTCCTAGCATTTGCTCCACGTCCAGGCCCTGTGTGGTGGTTACTTCTCACAGAGTCATTCAGTATTTAACGGAGTTCTATTGAGCCCCTATGATCTGCAATCAAAAAAGATGTAAACCCCTGGTCTTGTGGAATATGGCTTGTTAGATGTTCTTTTCCTGCCTATAGGTTCACGCTCTCACTTGGACCTGCACGTTTGGAGGCTTCCAGACAGGTGCATACTCTGAGCTCATTTGCTGGAGTGTGTAGGGAGGGGTTCTCACACTTCCTTGCAGGAGACCCACAGGCAGGGTACACCCCTCTAGGCGTCTGTGGCACTATAGCCCAGCCACACTCTGCTGATGTGATTCTGTAGGGTGCCCCACCCACCAAGGGCAGGCTGTGGCATTTCTCAGGGGTCCTTTGGCAGAAGAGGAAGGAGACTCTAGGGTAAGAGTGGTGGGCTGCAATTTGGCCAAAGGACAGGTACCTGATGACTGGAGCAGTGAGGGACAGATTTCATTTCAGGTCACCCCGAGGCCCCACTGACCACCTGGCCGCTCATGCTCCAGCCAGCGCCTCCTTGAAGGCCTCTATAAAATTTCAAATCCACCCACGCCTCTTCTTTCTCCAGCCATGAACAGTCCACCAAGTACCTCAACTTCTCAGCCTCAGAGGAGGAGGAGAGCAGCACGGCCAGGCATAGGTACCAGGCAAGTGGTGGAGGCACAGGAGCTGGGGCGGGGGCAGGGGGTGGGTGAGGGGTTGGCACGGGCTCTGCCCTCACTGCGTCTGTGCAGGTGAACAACCTGGGACAGAGGGACCTGCCTGTCAGCATCAACTTCTGGGTGCCCGTGGAGCTGAACCGCATGGCCGTGTGGACAGACGTGGAAGTCGCCCACCCCCAGGTACGCAGGGACCATGCATGGCTCCTCCACGGGGGCCCTGGATTCCCTGTGTGCCTTCTGAACCCCTGATGTTCCCTCTGTGTCTCGGCCCAGCACCCGCCCATTCAGTGCTCTTCGGAGAGAACAGCTCCCACAGAGTCTGACTTCCTGACTCACATTCGGAAGAATCCCATGCTGGTGAGTAGGGTGCTGGGCTGTCCCCCACTTTAAACCACCCATCAGAGGAATTTAATCTGTCCAGCCTCCTGAACAATCCTCTTGTATTCAAATGTGGCTGCTCCCCTCAAATCACACAGTTTAGCACTGTCTCTTACCTTCACACCTCATCTGTCTCGGCCCAATGCTACTTCTCCCGTCCCTAGGACTGCTCCATTGCTGACTGCCTGAGGTTCCGCTGTGACATCCCCTCCTTCGGCATCCAGGAGGAACTGGACTTCATCCTGAAGGGCAACCTCAGCTTCGGCTGGGTCAGCCAGGTGTGTAGGCCCAATGCAGCCCCGCCCCCAGACACAGGTGCTGCCTGCTGTGTCCGTGCCCGTCCTCGAGCCATTCCTGGACTCTGAGCATCCCCCAGAGCCAATTCCACACGTTGCCCCCACCCCTCTCTCTTGAAGACATTGCAGAAGAAGGTGTTGGTCGTGAGTGTGGCCGAAATCACATTCGACAGATCTGTGTATTCCCAGCTTCCAGGACAGGAGGCGTTTCTGAGCGCCCAGGTAGTGACTGGGT
>CAUYRH010107785.1:0-22131 GCA_963574655.1 Perodicticus potto | reverse complement strand
TGGAGTTTTTTTGTTTTGTTTTGTTTTTTTGAGACAGAGCCTCAAGCTGTCACCCTGGATAGAGTGCTGTGGCATAACAGCTCACAGCAACCTCCAATTCCTGGGCTCAAGCGAGTCTCCTGCCTCTGCCTCCCAAGTAGCTGAGACTATAGGCGCCCACCACGACGCCCGGCCATTTTTTTTTTTTTTGGTTGCAGCCGTCACTGTTGTTTGGTGGGCCCAGGCTGGATTCGAACCCGCCAGTTCAGGTGTACGTGGCTGGCGCCTTAGCCTGTTGAGCCACAGGGGCCCGAGCCGATAGTCTGGAATTTTGTAGAATGTACCTCAACTGGGATTTTTCCTGTGTTTTTCTCAGCATTAGACTGGGGTGATGGGTTTTGGGGAGAAAGACCATTTCCCCATCAACATGGCTTATCACTGTTGAGGTTAATCTTGAGCACCTGATTGAAGCAGTGTTTGTCAGTTTTTTCTACTGTAACATTACCGTCCCCTCGTCCCTTGCCTGTAGTCTTTGAAAGGAAGGAGTCTTTGAAAGGAGTTGGAACTACCCTGCACCTCTCTGAGGGCAGAGTATCTACATCAATTATTTGGAATTCTTCTGTATGGGAGATTTGTCATTTCTCAAGTACTTTTCTAGTCTAGTCTTTCACCGAATAGATTATTGTATTTTTCCTGAAGACCACTGAAAAATAGTCTAAATCTAATTTTTCCCCATATTGATGAAATTTTCTGTAACTAGGTATTGATATTTGGAGTGTTACTAAGCTGGGCTTGTGGAAAATATGACAAACCCAAAATTTCTAAGATCTGACTTAATCTTCTAGTTAAGCGTTACAATTGGCAGAGTTAGTAATTCCTTGCTAACTCTATATGGAAAGGCCTGAAAATGAATAGGGAATTAAAAATAAAATGAGTAAGATGGTCAAAACCAATATATATAAATTGCTGTTAGCCAAAAGGAAAAGCATACTTTGGCATGTTTCAACTGGTTACCTCAGCATGCCCTGCAAATGAGCTTGCAGTGTCCCAGGGCACTTTGTAGGCATAGATCCTACCCCTCCTCAAAAAGGAAGCTATCTCTCTGACTCTCCGAAAACACACATATTGAGATTGATCTAGCATTAAAAGACTCTAAATATCACAATCACACACCCCCAAACAATTTGAGAATAAAAGCCACTTCTTAGAATAATTAGAATAAATTTACTTGGGAGCTGAAAAATCCCCTTGAATTTTTCTTTGGAGACACTGTTTGAGGCTGTTCATCTAAAAGAAAATGGGAGAAAATTATTGTTGGATTAGGCTGTAAGATTTGGGCATCTGTTTAGTCATATCAAACTTTAATCACCATTGTCTTATTCTTTCAGGATTTTTTTTTCTCTGAAAGCAATTCATGATTTGCTTCTAAGGCATGGACTTAGTGAACAGGCTAACGTTTGTACATTTCTCCAAAGTTTACGTCCAGACAGAAACACCTCTAATATGCCCTGTATGTTCCTTATGCTCCTCCTCGGCCTGGGCACAGCATTCCACAGCATTAGTTGCGGCATTCCATGGCTCTGACATATCTCCTTGGAAACCCATCCATTGCATGGTATACAGCAACCTGTATTCCCCACTGGTGGAAGCCTTGATTCCTGTCCTATCCTGTTCTTCTGTGCTTTCATACACACCTGAGGACAGGCCCTCACATTGATCTATTACCTTGGGCTATTAAAATAAGCAGAAGGCGGCTTGGCGCCTGTAGCTCAGTAGCTAAAGTGCTGGCCACATGCACCGGGGCTGGTGGGTTAACCCAGCTTGTGCCTGCCAAACAACAATAACCAACTATAACAAGGAAAAAAAATAGCTGGGTGTTGTGGTGGGCGCCTATAGTCTCAGTCTCAGCTACTCAGAAGGCTGAGGCAAGAGAATTGCTTAAGCCCAAGAGTTTGAAGTTGCTGTGAGCTATGACGCCACGACACTGTACTGAGGGGACATAGTGAGGCTGTCAAAAAAAAAAAAGTGGAAGAAAAAAATCCCTTGAACAGCTCCAGTGTAATGGAGGTGAAGATTGTTAAAAAGACAATCTCCTCAATCTCCTACTTCTTATAAATTCAACAAAAAGATAACTGCTTTGATTAAGTAGAAAGTTTGGGGAAGAAGACGTTGAAGTCTCATTTGGTTTCTAGTCAACTAAATCCCTGTAACAGTTGTTTTTTTCTACAATATGACACTTAATTTTCCAGATTAGGCACATTCCCACATTCATTTAACAAATTATGTTTCTTCACTGCATCGTCCACAGTATCTGAAGCATGATTATCATCATCTTTCTGGAAGATTTTGGATCTTGTTTATTCTTAACCACTATTTCTATTTTGCATTACAGTTAATATACAAGGGCTGCCTGAAAAGTCTCTAGCCGTGTAATATGAAAAATGAGACACATGTGCCTGGATACTTTCTAGATAGCCCTTGTAGACAATGTAAATCAAATTTTTGCTTGCCCTTTGACCTTATTTAGAAATTTGGGGTGGTTCTTTGTCTTCTCTTTTTAAATGAGATTATTGATACGATTTTCTATTCTTCAGATATTTTCATTTTTAATTAACTTGATTGCTAGAAAAAAAATCCAGCCACATTAAGGGTTTTGATTAAGGCTTTATGGGTCTGTGGTTTTCAAATTCTTCGTCTAGAGAGGTACATTTAAAAGAATGCCAGTTTGTGGAATGCACATGGCAACCACAAAAGGAAATACAATAATCTGACATTTGGTTAGAGTAGATCAAATATCTCTACTTAAACCATTGGCCTTACAGAAATTACTCAGTTCTATTTCATCAACCCCAAGTATGTATGCTGAGATTCATTTGCACTCAAACTCATCCTTCTGCATCAAGGAGTCTCATCAAGTGTCTGTCATGTGTCTGTGTACAGGATGCAAAGCGCCCTGGCATCTATGAGTCACAATGTATCATTCATGACCTATGTGCTACCAGTGAACAAAGATCTCATTACACTTCTTGAGAGAAATAAAACTTCAGAAAAAATTAATGAAATTGCTTCACTTGGGACAGGATTGAAAGAAAAAGAAAAGTATGACTATTCAACCAAATAAATTCTCTAGTAAAACATACCCTACCTCAGCTACTCAATTCTGTGAGCATATCTAGATGGTGCCATTCCAAGTAGCTGTACTTCTTTCATAACCTCAGATTTAAGCACTCAATCTTGCATCAATCACCACCTCTGATTTTTGAAGCTCAGTTTCTCTAGTATTTAGACTTCAATAGTACCTCAACCCACAGGGACCTACACCCTCCCTTGCCATCCCAGCCCTCCTCATCCATTATAATCCCATAGTCGGTCATTAGAATCTGTCTTTTGCACATACCCAACCACTTGCTGCCTCCCTCTGAATCATGTTCATGAATGTCAAGTGGGTTTTTCATGCCACCTGGCAGTGAGGCTTCATCTTCCCGGTTCATTGCTTCTCTGTTTCATACTCTCCCTTTTTCTTCACATTGTCCATACCTCTGCCCCTATGTCACTCTCTGCTGATGACCTATTTCCTAAGACACCGAGAAAATAGAAGCACTTGGAAGAGAAGCTCTACTCATTTCTGTCACTGTTTGATGATGACCTATTTCCTAAGACACTAAGGAAATACAAGCACTTGGAAGAGAAGCTCTACACATTTCTGCCTCCACATCTAGCAATCTGCCTCATCTCTCCTTTCCCTCTGTTGTGTACTCCATCTAAGGACAGTAGAAGAACTTGTCCTCTGCCCTGGTCCAGGGCAGCACTTGGAGATTCTCCACTCACATCATTTTTTTTCCTCTCTCTCTTCTGGATATTTTCTATCTGCCTACAAATATGCTGTTATTTTTCCCATCAAAAAAGCAAGACAACTCACTTGAAACCTATTTTTCTACTCCCTTTAGAATTATACAAATGAATTGTCCATACTTGATCTCCCCATTTCTTCCCTCCTAGTCTCTTTTGGAATAGCTGTAATTAGTTTTCAAGAAGAGAAGCCTCTCCAACCACTGCAATTAGGGATGGACCTAATTAGATATCCATGTGGTTCCCATCTTCACTCAAACACCCTTTCCTTCGTGAGGCTTTCTTTACCATCTTGTATAAATTTGCAAGCTCACTCTACTTCCAAACACTTTCAATAGTTCTTTCCTGCTTTATTTTTCTTCACAGAACTTTCTACTGTAGCAGTAGAAAGTGTAATGTGTTGAAATATAGGTAGGTTCTGGAGTTAGTTTGCCAGAGTTCAAGGCTTAACTGTGTCACTTACCAGGTATTCAAGACAGAGTCACTCTATTCTTTACTGTTCTCATCTATAGAATGAGAACAATATTAGCCAACAAATATTAAGCCAATCTTATCATGTTGTTGGCTTAATATTTATAAAGTGTATAGAATAGCCATCTCCACCATATTGAGTGTGACATGGTTAGCTAACACTATTATATATTTCATCTATCTTTTATTTATTTTGTCTCCCCCCACTGGAATGTAAGTTTCATAAGGACAGAGATTTTTGTTTTCTCTGTACACTGCTATAGTCCCATCACACAGGATAGCGCCTCACACAGAGCTGGTTCTTACTATGTATTTGGAGAATGGCAGGTCATTACAGTTTCTTAGATACCAAAGAGTTAGTAAGGAAAACCTGCTAAAATATTTTCTTAATACAATGATGTGCATATGAACAGAAACTAGAGTTCCTCTATTGCAGACATTGGCACTGGCCTAGATAAATTTGTTAGTCATTCACAGGTGGCAAGGCTCTCTCCTAGCCTATTTCAGAAAGTCACAAAAAAGACTTGCAGCACATTAGGTGGGCATGCATTGGTCCTATTTTAGTACAAGATCAATAGCTATCAAAAATAATTTCTCTTGGGCGGCGCCTGTAGCTCAAGGGAGTAGGGCGCTGGCCCCATATTCTGGAGGTGGCGGGTTCAAACCCAGCCCCGGTGAAAAAAACCAATAATTTCTCTTTGGGCTTGGCGCCCACAGCACAACAGTTATGGCGCCAGCCACATACACTGAGGATGGCAGGTTTGAACCCTGCCTGGACTAGATAAAACAACTGCAACAACAAAAAAAATAGCCGGGCATTCTGGCAGGCGCCTATAGTCCCAGCTACCTGGGAGGCTGAGGCAAGAGAATCGCTTAAGACCAAGAGTTGGAGGTTGCTGTAAGTTGTGATACCATGGCACCCTGCCAAGGGTGACATAGTGAGACTCTGTTTCAAAAAAAAAAAAATAATAAAAATAATCATTTCTCTTTGATAAAGGGGAAGTAATTGAAGTGTTCTAGTTGTAAACTGAAACTCCTCTCAGTGTTTTCTGACCAGAATATTCTGACCAGTGCCTCATAGGAGAGTAAATATTCACAGGGTACTCTGGGGCCTCCCATGAAATGGGGTCCATAAATAGGGGACCCTATTCTTATTCTGTACCATCACCCGGTTCCAGAAAAAAAGACACAGAAAAGTAACCTTAAGAGTTTAGATCTTTTGGCTCGGCGCCTGTGGCTCAATGGGCTAAGGCGCCAGCCACGTACACCTGAGCTGGCGGGTTTGAATCCAGCCTGGGCCTGCCAAACGCCGACAGCTGCAACCAAAAAAAAAAAAAAAAAAAAAGAATGGCAGGGCGTTGTGGCGGGTGCCTATAGTCCCAGCTACTTGGGAGGCAGAGACAAGAGACTCACTTGAGCCCAGGAATTGGAGGTTGCTGTGAGCTGTGATGCCACCTCACTCTATCCAGGGTGATAGCTTGAGGCTCTGTCTCAAAAAAAAAAGAGTTTAGATCTTTCAACTCATTAAAATAACATTCTTTGGGTGGTTATGACCGTTTTGTTTTATTTTAATAAAAATAAACCTCACACCAAATCCTGACTGAAAAATCAGGGTCTGTGTCCCTGCTATTCAGTTTATATGCTGTTTAGTACGGCAAAAGCTCGGAGCAGGCTCAGGCCTGAGAGCAACTCAGAACTACTGCTTCTGGTATGCAATTTGATGAGGATGGCGTTCTATTTTAAGAAGTGATCTTTAAGAATTGCGATTTGCCTCTTCCATTCACTGCTGAGAATTCAAGTTTTAATGAAGAAGATACTGAAGGCTCCACCCAGTCGAGCCATTCACAGCTGCCCAGTGAACATGTGCCTTGGGGCACCCTTTTATCCTTTGGCAAAGGTCTGATTCTGATTCTGCAGCCTGTGGCCACATTCTGGAGGCCAAGCACTCCCCTCGGAGCCACACCCGCTGTTGTCATGCCATGAGCACACAGAACAGGTTCGCCTGGCTAGACGGTGGCTGAGGTGTCTGCAGCAGGGGGGGAAGTACAGTCATGCACACGCCCGATGACAGAGACACAGACAGACACTGTGCCACGACGGAAGACACTGCTGTGCTTTCCTGCATTTAAAAGAAATATAGTGACCACACAGAGGTGGATTTGCTGTGTGAGAATAGCAGAGCTCATGTGCTTACTTTTCCATTTGTAATCCTATATTGTATTTTTTTTTTTTTTTTTAGACAGAGTCTCACTTTGTCACCCTCGGTAGAGTGCAATGGCATCACAGCTCACAGCAACCTCCAGCTCTTGGGCTTAGGCGATTCTCTCACCTTAGCCTCCCGAGTAGCTGGGACTACAGGCGCCTGCCACAACACCTGGCTATTTTTTTGTTGCAGTTTGGCCAGGGCAGGGTTTGAATCCGCCACCCTCGGTATATGGGGCCAGAGCCCTACTCATTGAGCCACAGGCGCCACCCTATTTTTTTTTTTAAGAGGATCTCCAAACTGTACAAGCTTCAGGGCCCACGAAAACTTAGTTTGTCAGGACTATACTAAATTTTGTATGTCATTTCATGCACTTATCTACTTACGTGATATACTCTATAAGGTCATGCCATCTCCAGTTACAGGAAACACAGGCAAGGTTGAAATACTCCATCCAAGGTCACACAGCTAAATTGTCTTCAAACTGTGGCCACTCAGTAAAGCTTGAGGTTTTTTTTTTTTTTTTTTCTTGAGACAGAGCTTCAAGCTGTTGCCCTGGATAGAGCGCTATGGCATCACAGCTCACAGCAACCTCCAACTCCTGGTCTCAAGTGATTCTCCTGCCTTCTCCTTCCAAGTAGCTGGGACTACAGGTGCCTGCCACAACGCCCGGCTATTTTTTTTTTTTGGTTGCCACCATCATTGTTATTTGGCAGGACAGGCTGGATTCAAACCTGCCAGCGCAGGTGTATGTGGCCACAGGTGCTGAGCCAAAAGTTTAAGGTTTAATTAATTAATTAAATGATTTGGCTCTCATCTTTTATGTTCAAAATAAACTTGTCAAACCTAGCATTAGCTGATTGTGATGAACTGCAGAAAGTCCCATCCATCTCACAAGCTTTTGGTCTGTTTATATCTGGCAGCTAGGAATTACTATTTGGAAGATCTTCTGAAAAGTGGAGAAATTGAACAGGAACTAAAATACTTAAAAGAATTAAAAAATAGATTTGTCAGCCTTCATCTACATTTTGTTTTGTCCTCCATTTAAAAAAAATCTTGATTAACCAATTCAATATTTATAAACTACTTTGAGTATCTTAGTAGTTTTAAGAAGCTCAGAGAAGAGTTAACATTGATTGCCTCTAATACTATAATTTGCACAGACACATTCTGAACTTCTCTCCTCCTAATTCAAAGAGGCTGCCGTCTGTTTCCTAGAAAAGGGAGCTGAAAGTAAAGATGATGCTTGGAGGAGTCCAACATGCAGATACATAGGGTATGAAAATAATGGAAGTTAACACTAAGGGGAAAATTGTTGAGAACCAGTACATCAGTTGCAAGTTACGTTTGCATCAGAATCACTTGGATGAGGGGCTTGCTAAACAGATTACGCCCCATCACTCCCCTCCTGATTTCTGATTTGGTAGTTCTGAGGTGGGGCCTGAGAACGTGCATTTCTGAGAAGTCCCAAGCAAGGCAGATGCTGCTGGGCCCAGGACCTCACTTCGAGAACGACTGCTCTAAGAAATGCTCGGGAGTCTACAATTCTGTGTGAACATGAACTTCATTTTATTGCCTCTTCCCTGTCCTAAAGCTCAGTGAGAGAGCACAGAGAAGACCTCAATAGTATTTTGGCAGCCCTTTCCTAGATGCTAAGAAGACACCAGTAGACTACCAATGGTTTGGTGACTATGCTTTTAATGTCAACATGGCAAGATCTTCATAGTTTGGGCCCTGATTAATGACTAGGCACTTCTTTAGAGCCTCATGTAAGCAGTGAGAGCTTGAAATAACTAAAAAATTGTGGTGTTCCTAGCCAGCTCAGCGGAGCCGGCGGACCTGCCGCCTCCTCCTTGGTGGTGTTGGTGCTGCAGCAGCCAGTTGAAGAGCCAGTGGGCTGGATGACAGGCAAGGAGGGGGACCTCCAACGCCCACCAGAGGCTCCAATAGCCAAAAAGGCTGGACAACTGCTGAGGAGACACCTGTGCCTTGGTGGCTCCTTCACTTTACACTTAGGACTAAATGTGGAACCCCCATTTCCTATGCCTAGGTCAGTTTCTTGTGAATTTCCTAGGCCTCAATTCCATGGATGGACTGTGTCCATTAATTGATACACTCATTCACCTTGCCCCCGGCGGAAGGGACTGCATTCATTCGTTTCCTGGCCAAGGAACCCTTACACCTATATATACCCTGAGGCTAGAGGCCTAGAGGAGGAGACGGGAAAGACCGGGAGAGGAACGGAGAGAGCTTCTCTCTCCCCACTTGAAATCTCTCCCTCTACCAGGAGCTTTGGTGTTTTCTGTATTCTTTTCTGTATATCAATTCTGTCTTACCACGGAGGGGTGGGGGGAAATAATGTAATGAAGAATAATGAAATACATGTATTTAAGAATCACTTGAGCTCAACAGTTCGAAGTTGCTGTGAGCTATTACCCCATGGCACTCTACCAAGGGGTGACAAAGTGAGACTCTGTCTCAAAAAAAAAAGGTAAAGGAGAACAATTAGTAATCGCTCTTCCATTCCCAAACACCAACTGCAAGGAGGTTATCAGTAGGTACTTACTATGTGACCACCATACAAAAGGCAACTGCAATAAACAAGTCTTATCCTAGGGTCAGAGTAAGGCAAGCTTACAAAAGAGCATATGTATTTAAGAAACAAAAGGTAGCTCAGGGAAGTGCTATTAACATGAATGCCCTTCTATCACTGATTCTATTACTGCCACACATTATAGTATATCCTCAGATCATAAAAAGACAAAGAGCTCATAAAAAACTTTGACCTTTAAATGAAAATTAAACTTTCGACTTTAATTTCCCTCCTACCCACTATTGTGGATTTTTAAGTAAAAAAAAAAAAAAATCTGAGTAGACAGCTGTTCCACCGGACCATCAGTAAGTACCACAAAGCAGTAACAAGCAACTCTCCCATGTATTTTTTTTTCGGATCCAGGGTCTCACTCTGTTGCTGGGACTAGAGTGCAGTGGCGTCATTGTAAGACACTGCAACCTCACCCTCCTGGGCTGAAGTAATCCTCCTGCCTCAGTCTCCTGAGTAGCTGTACACCACTGTGTGTGGCTAATTTTTCTATTTTCTTACAGAGATGGGATCTTGCTATGTAGTTCAAACTAGTCTCCAACTCCCGGCCTAAAGCAATCATTCCACCTTGGCCTCCCTAGGTGCTAGGATTACAAGTATGAGACACTGCACCTGGTCCTCATGAGTAACTTTAAGAAAATTTATAATCGGTAACTAAGTCTTAAGTTCAATGAAGCTAACTTTTACTATTTACTGTGTACATTCTAAAATTATTTTTACCAGTTTAAAATATAATTGTACCCTACAATTATAGCTCACTAAAAAAAGACAAGAGGTGAAGATTGTACTCTTATCAAAATCAGACACATTAATTTAGAAAACTGATAAAACTATTTTTCTTCAGTGCTACAAGAGCTTGCACAAACAATCCTAAAATGATTTAACCTTTAAAACATTTTTTTATGTATAACTAATTATATAACCTTCATAATATATGATATCATTATACAAAGACAATGTCATCATAAAACCTTCAGGCCATGACTAAATCAGACTACATAAATTAAAGACTCCAAGATTACACACATTCAGAAGCAGTGTGTATGCTGAAATCTATTTCAATGAAACTTCCGTAATACTTAATTCTGACAGATTTTTAATCCACTGGCAAGAAAAATCAAACTTAAATGAGTGTATGTGAGTATATGTATAATATGTTTACATGTGTGAAAGTCACCTTTTTCTTCTCTTTTTAAACTTCTCTCAAGCTATAATGTGCACACAGCAAAATTATCAGTTCAATGAGTTTTAACAACCATACTCATCAAAGACACAGACTATTTCCATCACCCCAAGAAGTATCATGCTCTTCTGTACTCAATTCTCCGCTCCTTCTCCAGTCTCAGGAAACCTCTGATGCCATTTCTGATCTTATACACTTGCCTGTACTAAACTGTCACATAAATGGAATTACAAGCACATGGACTTCTGTGTTCTCACTTAGTACACTGCTTTGGGAACTAGCCCATTCTGATGTCCACATCAGCAGTTTATTCCTTTTTATTGCTGAATAGGGTTCCATTATATAGGCCTATCAAAATCTGCTTATCCACTTACCAACTGATAGACATTTCGGTTGTTTCCAGTGATTATAATAAAGCTGCTATATAAATATTCATATAGGTCTTTGTGTGGACATTTCTTTATTTCTGATAAATACCTAGGAGTAGAACTGCTGGGTTGGATACACACATGTTCAACTTTAAAAGAAACTGCCAAACAGGTTCCCAAAGCAATTACAACATTTTGTACTCCCACCAGCAAAGTATGAGAGTTCTAGCTGTTCCACATCCTTGTCACTTGGCACTGTCACCTACTCTTGGGGTTTAACACCAGCCATTCTGATAGGGTTGCCATGGCATCCCATGTAGTTGGTAATCTGCATTTCTTAATGACTGCTGATGTTGAGCATCATTTTGTGTGCTAATTGTTCAAATCTTTTGGGCATTTTTTAATTAGAATTTTTATTCATATATCTATCTTTTTTAATAGATAGTTCATCAAAGAAGAAACACCAAAATGTTTGGGCCTTTTGTGGAGCCACTTGTAATTCATGAGTATTGAACAAAAATCTAAAATATCTCCTTGCTGCCTCAATTCACAACACACTGCTTGTCCCCCTAAAAAAAGACCATGATGTGCAAAGACAAGAAGAAAGAAAAAACATCCAACCCCACCTCTCTCCCTTTCTCTGAAGGTAAGAAGCCTATGGAAAGTTTCCTGCCTTCTTTTAAGGTGGGGAAACTAAAATTTTCTCTATTTTTACATGTTATTTAATAAAATCACATTCTTCTCTCAATATTGAGCCATGAGAACAAATGACTGAGAATTATTTGCAATGCTTTAAAGAAATGATAAGGCATTTAATGTGGTTGAGACATTTAAAAAGGCAGTGCAATAATAGAGGAGGAAGGATCCACTGGCAGTTCAGTAGGTGGCACTATTCTCTGTTAAATATGACCCCCACCTGTGCGCTATGGCTAAGTTGTCATATAAGGAGCAGGAAGACGTGATATTGTTCCACAAGGAATCTCGGACTAACTTCTTAACTAAGCCCAGCTTCTTTATCAACAAAATGGGAATAGCAATCACTACCTCACTGAGTTGCTGTAAAGAATTAAATAATGGCTCGTGTCTGTAATCCTAGCTAGCACTCTGGGAGGCCAAAAGGGGTGGAATGCCTCAGCTCAGGAGTTGAAGACCAGCCTGAGTCAAGACCAAGGCCCCATCTCTAAAAATAGCAGGGCATTGTGGCAGGTGTCTAGAGTCCCAGCTACTTGGGAGGCTGAGAGGCAAGAGTTTGAGGTTGCTGTAAGCTGTGACACCATGGCATTCTACTGAGGATGACAAAGTGAGACTCTGTCTTAAAAAAAAAAAATAAAAAAGAAGATTCAAATTCACAAAATGACTGAAACATAAATGACAGTAAGATATGATCACACCACTATACTCCAGTTAGGGTGACAGAGTGAGACCCTTTCTCTTACAGGAAAAAAAAATCTAAAAGGAAGAATGGCAAAAGAGGATGATTATGGCGAATGGGACCAGAGGTTGAAGAGACTGGGAAAATTACTGCTTTCATCATGATCAATCTACTCCATCTCTCCTGATATCTAATTATATAAATAAATAATGCACCCTTGAATCCTCTGCCCTTGGTATAAAGCACCCAATGCTTAACGTGGTTTAGAAACCTTCTCACTATCAGACAAGTGCTTATCCTCCAACTTCATCTTTAACCATTCTTCCCTCCACCTTACAGTACTTGCTCTAACTAAAGCAAATTACATTCGAATATCCCTAAAAACCAAGCTTCTTGCCTCTGAGGCTTTGCACTTGACATTTCCTCTTCCAGTCTTCTGGATACCAGGCCAATGAATGCTTATTCTTCAGGGCTCCATATGGGAATCACATCTCCTAGAAAGCCTTTCTTGACCAAGCTGGGTCATGTGCCCCTCCAATGAACACTCTCAAAACAGTCATACATTCTCTCCTCATAGCCTACATTAAACTGCCTATGTATGCTCTGCAAGAAAAAGTAGACTTTATGAGAATAAAGATCATGTCCATTTTGTTTAAATGGCAAAGTCTTAGCCCCTACTAAAGTTCCTGGCACTCAAGATACTTAAAAAGTATTCTTTTGGCGGCTCCTGTGGCTCAGTGAGTAGGGCACCAGCCCCATGTACCGAGGGTGGCAGGTTCAAACCCAACCCTAGCCAAACTGCAACAAAAAAATAGCCAGGCGTTGTGGCTGGTGCCTGTAGTCCCAGCTACTCGGGAGGCTGAGGCAAGAGAATTACCTAAGTCCAAGAGCTGGAGGTTGCTGTGAGCTGTGACGTTACAGCACTCTACTGGGGGCAACAAAGTGAGACTCTGTCTCTAAAAAAAAAAGTACTCTTTTAAGTATGCAGTACGGGTTGGGAAGCTCAACTTACATAGCTAGATTGAGGTCCCAGCGCCTCAATCTAGAGTCCAATCTATCTCAATTGTGCTCATCTACTCTACTGCTAAAAAGACACCTTTATACACAAAGGTTCGCAAAAGGGTCTCAGGGCAGCTTTCCTTCCAGTTCACCACACCCATTAACCATGAAAATGATCTTTATACATATTCCAGCAACTCAGTTACTTCCAAAGTTTTCTTTGCTGTCCTTGAATTCTGATTCTAAAACACCTCCATCGCTCATTTCTGCTTCCCAATACAACATTTCAAAACAAAGCAAGGATCAAGAACCGACTCTGCCAAAGCTAACTGCTCCAGAACCAGACCCACCCTGCAGGGGATTTATGACATGGTGGTACTCAGTGAAATCAGGGGGCCTAGACCTCAGCACAAAATTCACTGGTTAGGAAGCTCGACTTACATAACATAGCTAGACATAGGGCCTGACCATCTCTCCAGAATTTTCAGGAAGGATACAATACAGAAACACTGGTTAGGAGGTTATTTTCCTGGGTTTATACTGAAAAAAAGACATACCAGGATGAGTAGATTTTGTCCAGGTACTAAAAAGTTGCACTGAGCTGATGAGTTGCCTCTTGGGTCATCAAGAGCTGGCTTGTCATCTCACTTCCCATTAGGCCTTCATTCCACTACACGTTTCATTAAGAATAAAAATTTGGTGTAATTTCTGTTATGAAACTGTCTTGTGCTGTACCAGAGGAAATATTTTTATAGCTAATATTGCTGAAAAACTGCATTTGATATTCTCTCTCTTATTCAGTTCTACTAAGAGAACTTCTTTTGCGACAAGCATTAAATATTCCCCCTTCAGCATAAAGTGAAAATTACTTATGTGCTAAGCAGAGACGAAATTTTTATTTAAAATTTTTTTTTTTTTTTTAGAGACAGAGTCTCACTTTATCGCCCTCGGTAAAGTGCTATGGAGTCACAGCTCACAGCAACCTCCAACTCATGGGCTTAGGCGATTCTCCTGCCTCAGCCTCCCAAGTAGCTGGGACCACAGGTGCCCGCCACAATGCCCGACTATTTTTTGATGCAGTTCCGCCGGGGCCGGGTTTGAACCCGCCGGGCCGGATTTGAACCCACCACCCTCAGTATATGGGGTCGGCACCCCACTCGCTGAGCCACAGGCGCTGCCCCAGAGACGAAATTTTTAAAAACTGCCCTCAAGGACTCTCAGAAACAGAAGAGCACCCAAATAAACAGAATACACTGTTACAAGAAGAAAGATACACTAGCCTGGGGCCAGGGTAAAAAAGGAATAGGAAGAAAGATATGCCTTGGGCCAGGGTAAAAAAGGCATGTGAATACCTTCAGGACTTTTTCACAACTGTAACACTATCAACTTGGCACAGCACAGGGCAGGTTAGACTCCTTTCCCTTAGCCCATAAAGCAGTGGTTCTCAACCTTCCTAATTCTGCGACCCTTTAATACAGTTCCTTGGGTCGTGGCCCACAGGTTGAGAACTGCAGCCATAAAGAAATGGGAATTGGAAAAACAAGAACAACTTCTAGACCTTGCTAAAAAATTAAAACTGCTTAACATAACTTCCCTTAATGAGTACCTAGAAACAGAAGTCAAAATGTATGTGGATTTGGAGGACAAAGGAAAACAAAGGAAGAAGTGAACCCACGCTCTTATGGACAGAGAATAACAATCCTGGGCCCTTACTCCAAAGACACTTGCTAAAGTTAAATTCACTATACTATAGTTAGAAATGATCAGGAAATCTGACCCCATGACATCCAAGTTCCTAAGACATTTACTATGCAACATATTACTAAAACAAAATGCTCACCAATGCTAAGACCCTAAGAGAGATTTATGAATCTTCTACCAACCTATCTCTCTTTGATTTACCACCAAGACCTAGAAAAAAAGAGTAGCCTTTGGAAATAAGACAACTGAATTCTGACTCTGAAGTCTGTAATTCCCCAATTATGGAACATGCACCAAGATCCACACATTACTAAATTACAAGTCACAGCGTCTCCCTAGGGTTCAGTTTTTCTCTTCTTAAAACGGGAAAAACAGCCCTGAGTAACAGCTAATTTTGAGTGAATACATTGTATGTATCTCACAGCATCTTCATTCCAATTACATGAGGGAGATTCTACAATAACCCCTCTTATTAGATAAGAAAATAAGGTTTCAGTAAGTAAGTAGCTAAATCAATTTCTGAATCCACAGACCAAGAGAGTAAGATACAGCGGTTCCCCTTTATCTAAGGGGTACGATCCAAGATCTGACCCTGGATGCCTGAAACCAGGGTAGTACTGAACCTTATGTACATGTATACATTTGTTCCTATACATAACATTCCTTTGATAAAGTTTAATTTATAAATTAGGCACAGTACGAGATTCACAATAGTAATTAATAAAATAGAACAATTACAATACGCCAGTATCACTACTTTTGTGTTTGGGGGCCACTATTAATAGGGGTTACTTGAACACAAGCACTGCCATTCTGTGACAGCTGGTCTGGCTACTGACAAACAGCATGGATGCACTGGTTCTTGGAGGATCTGATTCACATCCGTGACGGGACAGACTGCCAATGGCATGAGGTTTCATCAGGCTACCCAGAAGAATGCACAACTTAGGATTGTCCACGTAATATTTTCACATCATAATTGCCCTCAAGTAACTGAAACTAAAAAAATGCAGAATGAGGCTGAGAGGAGGAGAACGGCTGCATGTGTCTTAGTACAGAGCACATACTCTGAGACTGGGACTAAATCCCAGTTTTATCACTTACTTAGTAACTTTTAACCTCTCAGAAATAAAGGAGAATAGTAAACCTTACTCATAAGGTTATTATGAGGATTTAATCAGTAATGCTAACCTAGAGTATTTATAATGTACCAGACATTATTCTAAGCATGTATTATTAACTATCATTATACTGCCTATCTTAGAAAAAATATATATATCATACACACGGTAGACACTAAAGTTATATTTCATCCCCCATCTACCTCTGCAAAATTAACTACCTTTTGTTTGTTTCTACTATATTATCAGAGATCCTAAGTCAAAGAAAAAAACAAGACAAAAGTGTAGCAAGAGAATGATACTCACAGTTCAGAAGGCCAAAGTAACACTATGAAGAAATCAAATGACTATTTTAAAAAAATACTCCTGTTTTCTCTTTCCTGTTTCCATACCAAAGAGAACCTGAAAGAAAAGACAAAATGCAGATATATACCCACCTTAGTTCACTGCTTTTTCAAAGCTCTACCGTACTCGCCCCCTTACAACCAACTTTTTCACTGCCTACCACACATACTGTGCCAGACCTTGAATGGGGAATAAAATTTTATCAAAGCCCTGTCTTCAAATCCACATTTTACTTGAAGAAAATGCATATGAAATAACTAAAAAACGTTAAAACATTAAGAAGCACAAATTAATCTGGCATAAAGTCAGCCAGTAAGTTCAGGGTTAGATGGCAAACATCCACTTCACTCTCTCCCACAATTATAATCAAGAGCAATAAAAAAGATAAAGAAATTAAAAAGCAAACACAGGACAGGAAGAACTGAAAAGAAAAAAAAGTTTTTGAAGCTATAAGGAAAACCTCTAACACAGAAGACAGAAACCAAAATAAACAGGAAAAAAGAAAAAACCTGGGAGAAAACAGAAACTATTAAAGATTTGAAGTCCAGCATCTGATTCAACAGGCCCAAGACATCCCAACCTTAAGCCAGCAGCCAAAGACACGCAGAAGCACTTCTACAGTAACGTGGACCAAGGGTCAGAACCCGCGGCATCAGGCACAGACAGAACAGGGTGGAGAAGACAGAGGCGTAACGGAAGATGGAGCACTGGGTGAAGACTGGCTACTGGTCAGCTAGACCCTCAACACCATGCCTTTAAGTGCCTCCCCAACTCAGAAGACTAGTGGGTCATTCTCTAGAAAAAGCAGAGCATCTCGGGACTAAAATCAACCCAACAGAGGTGGGTTTAAGTCACTGAACACACACTCTGGCTCTGCCACCACTCAACTCCCAGAGCTCACGTGCTCAGATCTTTACCTTGCAGTAAAGTGTTAGAATGTTCTTGGGGACTCTGACCAGCCTAAGAGTAAAGACCTAAAGATACCAACACTGGGGATTCCCCAACAAATGGCCTGCCCAGAATATCTTGATGCAAAATTAAAGTCAAAAGGCCCCATCCACTTGTTTAAAGCTTCCAAAGAATTTTTGATTCACCACAAGGAAATAATACTAAACTTATGAGACAAGCCTCTAACACAGAAGATAGAGACCAAAGCAAGAAAAATAAAAGGGGGGTGGAGCAACTTAGAAGCAACAGTGCGACATCACTCACATTTATGGTGATGCTGGTGTAAACCTATGTGCTGCCAGTTGTGTGAAAGTGTTGTACACAATTACATGCAATTATGTGCAGTACACTTTACTTGCAAATGAAAAATGTACCAGTTTACATATTTATTTTTGTTATTTTAGATATTTATCATTTAGAGTGTACATCTTCTACTTATTTTTAAAAAATAGCTAACTGCAGAAAAATCTGGAGGAAGACATTGCTGTCACTGGAGATGGCAGCTCCAAGCATGTTACTACCCATGCAGACCTTCGAGTGGGACAATTAGTGGGCGTGGAGTCAGTGATATGGAAGATCCTGACCCTGTGTGACTCAACAGGCCCGAGACATCCCAACCTGGGCTAATGTGTGGTTGTGTTTCAGTTTTTAATTTAAAAAGTTTAAAAAGGAAGCTGGGTGCGGTGGCTCACGCCTGTAATCCTAGCACTCCGGGCTGAGCTCACAGGTTCAAGATCAGCCTGAGCAAGAGAGAGACCTTGTCTCTAAAAATAGCCAGGTGTTGTGGTGGGCGCCTATAGTCCCAGCTACTCCGGAGGCTGAGACAAGAGATCACTTGAGCTATGTCAGAGCCCTCTACCGAAAGCGACAAAGCAAGACTCTGGGGTGCCGGCCCCATATACCGAAGGTGGCAGGTTCAAACTCGGCATCGGCCGAACTGCAAAACAGAAAAATAGTCAGGCATTGTGGCAGGCACCTGTAGTCCCAGTTACCTGGGAGGCTGAGGCAAGAGAATCGCCTAAGCCCAGGAGTTGGAGGTTGCTGTGAGCTGTGTGACGCCACGGCACTCCACCGAGGGCGATAAAGTGAGACTGTCTCTACAAAAAGAAAAAAAAAAAAAAACAAAGTTTAAAAAGGAAAAAGTAAGAAATTTTTAAATAGAAAAAAGATATTTAAAGCTATAGAATAACGATATAAAGAAAGTAATTTTGTATACCTGTACAATTTTTGTGTTTCAAGCTAAGTGTTATAACAAACAAATTAAAAAGTAATAAAAAATTTAAAAGCTTATAAAGTTAGAGTAAGCTAAGGTTAATTTACTACTGAAGGAAAAATTTTTTATAAATTTATTGTAGGCTGCATGTACAGTGATAAAAAGTCTAGAGTAGTGTACAGTAATGTTCTAGGCCTTCACACTCACTACCATGCAGAGCAACTTCTAGTTCTGCAAGCTTTATTCATGGTTAAGTCTCCTATACAGGTGTACCATTTTATATCTTTTACGCCATGTTCTTATTGCACATTTTCCAACTGGAAAATGGTAATAAATACCATTGTTTACCATAGCAACTGGCTATGGTATTTATTACAGTACCAACAGATCTGTAGCCTAACAAACCCAGCCTAAACAAACAAGCCTAAAACGTAGGCGTCTCCATACAGTCTAGATTTACGTGAGTACACGTTGTAAGGTGCACATTGACACAAACTACCTAACAAGGCATTTCCCATTGTTAAGTGGTGCACACACACAAGAGGCAAAACAGAATTACAGGAAGGAAAAGCCAAGTCCACACAGTGATATTTTTTTTTTTGTTTGTTTGTTTTTTGAGACAGAGCCTCAAGCTGTCACCCTGGATAGAGTGCTGTGGCATCACAGCTCACAGCAACCTCCAATTCCTGGGCTTAAGTGAGTCTCCTGCCTTCGCCTCCCAAGTAGCTGGGACTACAGGCGCCCACCACAATGCCTGGCCATTTTTTGGTTGTTGCCGTCATTGTTGTTTGGCAGGCCTGGGCTGGATTCGAACCCGCCAGCTCAGGTGTACGTGGCTGGCGCCCCAGCCCGTTGAGCCACAGGCGCCAAGCCAGTGATATGTTTTGTTACATCTGTCAAATCTCTTGTCCATCCTTCTGTTGAGGTTGACTGCCTTTTTCTTTTTGATGTGTTACATATTTTTGATGCAAACTGTCAGAACCACAAGTTGCCAATAGCCTCTCCCACCCACTCTGCAATAATCTTCGCTCTCTTAATATTGTCTTTTGATGAATATAATGTCTTAATTTTAGCACAATTCATCAATGTTTCTTTTATGGTTGCTTTTAATGCCTAGCGGTATTAATATAATGATTCCCACCATTATCCTCTAAAACTGAGCTGTCCAACAGACTAGCCACTAGGCACATGCTAGGGAACACCTAAAATGTTACCCAATCCAAACTGAGATGCAGGTATAAAATACATATAAAATTGCTAAGACTTAGTACCCCCCCCAAATAAAATATACCAATAATCTTTACATTGGTTGCATATTAAAGTGTCTTGGATCAAATAAAATATATTATTAATTTTAACAGCTTATACTTTTTAAATTCGGCTTCTAGAAAATTATAGTTCTATTAAACATTGCTGTTATACCAGTTTTTTAAATATTTTACATACTGTTTATAAATTCACTTGAAATGAACTTTCGCTTATAGAGTGAAGCAAATTTTATTGCTTTTTCCCTATATGGATACCCAAATGGCTTGGCACCATTTATTCTCTTCCCCACTGCTCAACAATGTCAACTCTGTCTTACATCAACTGTCACAAAAAATATACACAGTATAATGCCATTCCTACAAAGTTTAAAACAAAGCTAATGTTTAGAAATACATAATAGGAAGTAAAACTATAAACAAAAGAGGAAATGACTGTCAGAAGTTAAGACAATGGTATTTTAGGCAAGAGATGTTACAGGCTGGCAATTTTTTCTTTTTTAAGCTGAAGGTGATTATATAATGTATATTTTTCAAATAAACAAAGTGTGGGAGTGCTCCATTCCCCTTGCAATGTATGTACTTCTATTTCCAGTTTTGATTCTCAAAAAATTATTTGAGAATACTCACTAGGGGAGGAAAAAAAGTCTAAAAAGATTTTTTAAAATCCTACCTGAGGTCATTCTTGGAACAAGCAGTTATTTTTTAAATGTTCTACAATTAACACATATTGTTGTATTAGAGGAAAAATACATTGTAAAGGCGATTTTAAACATTTTTAAAAAAGAGACCCTTGGCACTACCCACCGCACAAATCAGATTCTTTTAGCTCTTGCACCTTGCTCTGCTTCCTCCACAACCATGTCTGACAAATCTGATGTGGCTGAGATCGATAAATTCAGTAAGTCAAAACTGAAGAAGACAGAAATGCAAGGGAAAAATCCACTGCCTTCCAAAAGAGGATCGAACAGAGAAGCAAGTAGACAAGTTACAATGAGAAGAGCACCACTAATATGCACTATACGTTCCACAAGCACTACCTTCTTATATACTTATTTTAGGTGTGTGTAAGACACAAAGAGGTTGAGTTAAGTTTAAATGACTGAGATACCCTGTTCATATCAAAGTAATCAAGAGCTACTAACAAGGAAGGCCTTGCCTGCCTCTCCCATCTTCCTGTCTGGCTGGCAGGGAAGGAAAAGAACTTGCATGGTGGTGAAAGAAGCAACAGCACGGGACCACAGGGAAATGTACAATAAAGCCAAGCTGGCCCAAGGTTTTCTGCAGGGTTGCAAAACGCAGTTTAGAGTGTCATTTTCTTGTTGTTCAAATCATTTTAATAATTGTAATACATAATTTTTGTTTTAAAAGTTTTAAACCTTTAAAAAAAATGAACTTTAAAAAAAAGAACAGCAGGCTTGGCGCCTGTGGCTCAACGGGCTGGGGCGCCAGCCACGTATACCTGAGCTGGCGGGTTCAAATCCAGCCCAGGCCCACCAAACAACAGTGACGGCTGCAACCAAAGAATGGCCGGGCATTGTGGCGGGCACCTGTGGTCCCAGCTGCTTGGGAGGCAGAGGCAAGAGACTCGCTTGAGCCCAGGAATTGGAGGTTGTTGTGAGTTGTGATGCTACAGCACTCTACTCAGGGTGACAGCTTGAGGCTCTATCTCAAAAAAAAAAAAAAAAAAGAACAACGAATAGTCTAGGAAAGATAAAGAAGACAAATCTATCAATGCTTGCAGGTTGCAAAGAAGCAAGGCATGTTCTTACAGCCAATGACTATGAAATAAACTACCAATATTGTTCATTGTCATAAACAGAATAAAAGGGTTTAAAATATCTTATAAATAAAAAGCATTTTTTTATTAACTGTACTTTAAAGTGAGAAAAGGGGCCAGGTATGGTGGCTCATACCTACAATTCCAGGACTTTGAGAGGCTTAAGCAGGAGGACTGACTGAGCCCAGAAGTTCAAGAGTAGCCTGGGAAACTCAGTAATACCCTGTACAAAAATGATTTTTTTTTTTTTGAGACACAGCCTCAAGCTGTCACCCTGGATAGAGTGCTGTGGCATCACAGCTCACAGCAACCTCCAATTCCTGGGCTCAAGCGAGTCTCCTGCCTCCGCCTCCCAAGCAGCTGGGACTACAGGCGCCCGCCACAACGCCCGGCCGTTTTTTGGTTGCAGCCGTCATTGTTGTTTGGCGGGTCCGGGCTGGATTTGAACCCGCCAGCTCAGGTGTACATGGCTGGTGCCTCAGCCCGTTGAGCCACAGGCGCCGAGCCTACAAAAATGATTTTTAAAAAATCAGCCAGAAATAATGGTATGTGCCTGTAGTCCTAGCCACTGGGGAGGCTGAGGCAGGAGGATCATTTAAGCTTAAGAGTTCGAGGGCTCGGTGCCTGTGGCTCAATGGACTAAGGCGCCAGCCACGTACACCTGAGCTGGCAGGTTCGAATCCAGCCCAGCCCGCCAGACAACAATGACGGCTGCAACCAAAAAATGGCCGG
>CAUYRH010107783.1:0-11141 GCA_963574655.1 Perodicticus potto | reverse complement strand
GGCCAGGAAACGAATGAATGCAGTCCCTTCCGCCGGGGGGAAGGTGAATGAGTGCATCAATGAATGGACACAGTCCATCCATGGAATTCAGGCCTAGGAAATTCACAAGAAACTGACCTAGGCATAGGAAATGGGGGTTCCAGCTTTGTCCCATTCTTAAAGGTTGGCCTATAAGCAAGCCAAATGGCTAGCAGACCTATCCCTACTTACAAAATCACATTGCAAGTCTTATCCTGCTAAGGGTCTTCGGCCCTCTTTGATGATGCAGGAAGTAGCTACAATGGAGCCTAGGTGAACTGAATGCAAAATTAGGTGGCCTGATTCAGCCCCATATCTACCCTTGCCATTCAGCTTAGTGATTGTTCTTTTCATTTCTTCAACTCTATTACCAAGGTTATTTCCTAGGAATGTGTTAAGATACATGCAAGAATAAACTTTCCATGTGTCACTGTTGCCTGTCTTCCCAATTCCTTGTTTATATTCTCTTATAAGGAACTTTTCATCCTGTTCTATTTTAGATTAGAGTTGGGTTTGCCTTTGAACTGAATCAGTATTCATAGGAGAAAGGATTTTCTCTCCAGGCAGAGTGCTGTGTAGGTGTGTTTCTGTTTTTTTGAAAACAAATATGAAACTTCTCCTACCATATGACCTAGACAGAGTCTCAGAATAACAATTGATGGTGGAGAAAGCACATTATTGTTTGTCCAAACAAATTTTATTTTATTTTTTTTTGTTATTTAAGCAATGAGGGAAATGTTAGGGCTGACATGGGTGAAACCTTGATAGTTGCTAGGATGTTAGGTTTGTTTTTTCTTTCTCTTTCTTGTTGGGTTAGTTGTTTTCATTTGGCAAAGGACTGCACAGAATGGAGAACAAGGATGGGGCAAATCTTAGAAAATGTTTTGTCTATAGCCTTGGCACCTGTGGCTCAAGCGGCTACAGTGCCAGCCACATACACCTGAGCTGGCGGGTTCGAATCCAGCTGGGACCTGCCAAACGACAATGACAGCTGCAACAACAACAACAACAACAACAAATAGCCAGGTGTTGTGGCAGGCGCCTGTAGTCCCAGCTACTTGAGAGGCAGAGGCAGGAGAATCACTTGAGCCCAGGAGTTAGAGGTTGTTGTGAGTTGTGATGCCATGGCACTCTACCCAGGACGATAGCTTGAGGCTCTGTCTCAAAAAAAAAAAAAAAAAAGGAAAGAAAGAAAGAAAATGTTTTGTCTATAACATTTGCAAGGTATGAATAAAATGTAGTAAACACCTAGGTGAAATGAAGCTGAAAAAATAGAAATGCATATACATTGTTGGACAATTAAGTCTGCATTCATCCTAGAAAAAGTGTGACATACCTTGTTGTTGAATATCACTACAGCCACCTTTGAAGTACTACCCTTGGAAGCTATGCACCAATGCCACATATATACAAAAATATGTGTATAATATATTATACATGTATATGTATAAATGTATGTAGAAATACATGTGTAATATATATTTTGCTAAGTATTTTTCCATATACTATTTAATCTTCAGTAAAACCCACTAATGGGTTATAATTTTCACATTATAGATGAGTTAACTTATACACAGAGAACTTAAATAATTTTCCACAATTCTTGTATGTACACAGCCAGGATTTGAACCTAAGGAGGCTAATTCAGAGCCTGTGTTCTCCATCATGAAGATAAATCTGATATAGCTTGTGACTTGTGATGAGTGAGAGTTAGATAGCTTCCTTGAGGATTTAGTGCCACTCAAGGAAAATGTGGGTGGCTGGTATGATCTTCAAATTAGAGTAGTTCTAGTTGGTTCATCCCCTCCACAAGAACTTATGGAAGAACTAGAGGCAGTTCTGGAACCGCAGATCTAAAACAAATTCTGGGTTTTGAATTGAATTGACCCGCCATTTGAAGAGAAGGAGAATTCTATTAATTGGACTTTTTTGTGTACATCATAAAATTATTACACAGCACAGAATAGTTTGAAGCATATACTTTTTTTTTTTCTATTGATGTAATTTCTGATCCAGTTTTGCAGATAACTGCTGGCAGTATTTCTTACCATCTTATCATTATATTCAGAAGGGCATAAAATACTAAAATTAATGAACTCCTTTATTTTAATTATTGCTTCACCATATAATTGTCCCCATTTATGGCTTGCTGTCTATAAGATGGTTCTAATAAAAAGATATTTTATTTCACATAGTAGAAATTTCTTAATTTTGTCTTCTGCCAATATATTAATGTCTTTTTTATCCATGACTCATTAAGTCAGAAAGGCAGAAAAATAATATTTTTATGCAGTGAACAAAAATGCAGGAGTAGAATTTACTAGCATGTGAGTCATTAGACCACAAATAAATAATGTGTCTGCATGAGCAACACATGAACTCATTTGTTCAATTTGTTCTGACATCAGAAGACATTTTAAGAAAATGTTAGAGACTTCTAGCTCATTTCTATTCATTGAAAAATTTTACTTAGCCACCTGTGCCTCTGTGCTTTCTTCCAGTCTATGGCCTTTTTTGTAGAAAAAAAAATTTCTAAAAGTGGATATGACATTCCTTTTAAAATCAAACGCCTTCTTCAAAGAAGTTGCTATAATAGAAATAGTAAGTAGTACAGATGGTATAGCTGTAAATTAAAGTTTATTTTGACTTCGATACAACATGCAATCCTCTATTATTTAATAATAGAAAAATTGGGACTGGTTATATAAACATGAATCTTTATAGCTGATCCCTTTCATCTCTGCCCATCTGTATTTCTAAATTTTGCTGACCCCTATATGTACTATGGGTCAGCAAAATCCTCTTCCTACTTTTTCTTTTCTTTCTTTCTTTTTTTTTTTTTTTTTGCAAACAAGATTGGTAGCATCCTCTTTCTACTTTTAATGTAATATACATTTCCTTTGAAAATTGGAGAATAGCTTTCACTCAGCTTAAAACAAACATTTCTTTGTTTTTTGATCCCTACACAGATGATGCCTGTAACTGACAGTAAGAGGTATGTATTTGTCAGAAAGTTTCCATGTCCTATGGTATCTATACTGACTTCTATTATAGCACCTCCAACACTTTGTTGCTCACATCTGATTCCATCTTTGTTTCCTCTCTCAGGTGGTCAGTACCTCAAGGGCAGAGGTCACCTTTTTTTTTTTTTTTTTTTTTTGAGACAGAGCCTCAAGCTGTCACCCTGGTTAGAGGGCTGTGGCATTACAGCTCACAGCAACCTCCTATTCCTGGGCTTAAGCGAGTCTCCTGCCTCTGCTTCCCAAGTAGCTGGGACCACAGGCACCCGCCACAACACCCGGCCATTTTTTGGTTGCAGCCGTCATTGTTGTTTGGTGGGTCCAGGCTGGATTTGAACCTGCCAGCTCAGGTGTACGTGGCTGGCGCCTTAGCCTGTTGAGCCACAGACGCTGAGCCGAGATCATCTTTTATTTGCCTGGGTGTTCCTAGTTTTTCACATATTATTTATTGAGCAAATTAACTTCCCATTCCATTCTTTACCTAGCTATTCATACCTCTAGTAAGAAAAAAAAAAGGTATCTCTAAGAAAAATATAAATGTGGGCAGCTCATATGTAGCAAATAGGTAAATTAGCATTTAGGGGCAACCATGGTGCATATATAATAATATCTAGATAATTAAGGGAGGTGGAAAGAAAACTCTAGACCTGGTCCTTTTCTTTAAAGTACTTCTAGATTAATGGAAGGAGAGAGTATACACCCCCCGCACACACACAATGTACCAAAATCTATTATCGTAAGTACAGTCTTCTTGTATATACACAAATACAAGCCATACAAATACAGTCCATTTAATTAATGCTTAAGTAGTCAATGTTTGCATCACCCATTCTCCTTGAGATACTGAATCCTAGCTAGATTTTCTACCAATATTTAACAAGCTTGTAACCATTTTTTTCCCAAATATATAGCTGTTATGTTTTGTTTAGAGGATGAAAAAGTTTCTGCAAGGTTAACCTATAGCATAATTCAGATGGTATATGCACTGTAAAATGTCATAATATGTATTTCAAATCCAAATAAAAATAATGTATGGAATATGAGATTCTTTCTACCTCACTTACCACCATAGCTTGGTGAATGGCAGTCTACATACTCATCTTTCATCCTCCTCTGTTACCTAACTTCACTGTGCTTATACTTTTTTTCCAGCCTTTTGAAAAATTCAGGGGTCCAACCTTTTTTATTCTCTACCATGCATGGAAAGAAGAGTTGTCTTGGGCCATACATTAAATACACAAACACTAACAAAAGTGAAAAAAAGATCTGTGCATCATTTTCATAATATTCGACACCACAGATAAGCAAAACAGTCTTCACATAATCTGCATGTGGTCCACAAGTTCTAAGCGGGACACCTCTGGAGGCTCCTGGATATGGTCACAGGAGAGGGATGAAGGTCCCATGAAAGAGCATGTGTGAATTTCAACACTTGAGCTTCAAGAAACAGTATTTTCATAGGTTGTTCCAGCAGGATGCTATTCAGTGGTAATTATCAGCACACTGGTTGAAGAACCCCTCAAATGACACTAAATAGAAGAGTGCCTTCTTAATCTAAAGGTAGGGCTGGATATCTGGATTCAGGATTGACATGCCTGATTAGATAGTAGAAGACCAACAGTCTGGAATAAGACTGCACAGCTTTGTAGTTAGAGACATCCACTTATTTGAGGAGAGCTGTGCTAACTATAGGCACTAGTCACATAGATCCTGACTGAGGCCCTCTTGTCTTGACTGTACCCTGTATTCAGACTCCCCTGCCAGGGTGTCTGAGTGATCTTTTCAACAGGTGGATTATGCTGACAAAGGGCACATTCTCAATTATCCATGAGATGTCTGTTATCATCCTTTCTTTTCGGGTAGGGGAGACTGAAGTCCAAATATAGACCCCAAAGTCTGAGACCCTTAGGCTTGGAACTCACCACAGAGATCATTCAATAGAATCCCCAGGCTGTGTGGCACCACCTCTACAACTTTTCTCTGCTGAGGCCAGGATATAACAATAATTAATATTTCATCTCAGTTGAACTAGAGCCTAATATGCTTCCACAGTCAGGTTTAGCATTAAGAGTTATATTTCACAGGCTTTGTGCACTAATATATCATGTAGAAGTTATAGTTGCATTATTTCATTTGTTCATCAAATTTAATGATACTTATTCTATATGTTTTTGTTATTTCATGTAGTTTTATGGATATAACACTTATGTATTCCATTATTATATTTCAAATCTAAAGTTATTAGTTAGAAAAAATTTATTGGTTTGATATTTTAATTACCATCTGCACATTTGTGTCAAGGTTGATATATGTGTACTCTTATTACCAGTCTGAGGATGAATGAGATCCTATTTCTACTCAAAGTAGAAAAATTAGCCAGGCATCATGGCTGACATCTGTAATCCCAGCTACTGGGGAGGCTGAGGCAGGATGATCACTTGAACTGAGGAGTTTGAGGTTGCTAAGAGCTAGGCTGACACCACGGCACTCTAGCCTGGGTGACAGAGTGAGAGTCTGGCTCAAAAAATAATAAATTAAGGCTCTTACTAAATCCTTTTTGATGTTTGCTTAGGACAAAAGAAACAGGAGGAACATCTGTACCTGGCTGGTACTGTAGCAGGCACTGTGTGCCTTAGTTTACTTACTCTCCCCACCAACTTGTGAGGAAGATTATGTTCTAGGCATATAAACAAGTAAACTGAGTCTTGGACAGGGTGAATAAGGAACTCAGTCACACAGCTATAAGTCAGTAAAACTAGTCAGGATTTGAGACCCGGTCTTCCTGACTCTGTTCTCTCTTCCATCTCACACTTCCACTCCCAGTGCTTCATTCGTATTGGGCATCCCCACTGGGCCGACCTTCTGGGAATCTCTGTTCACCAATTCTTTCAATCAGATAAATTATAGCTGCCACTTCAACCCCCTATTCCAAAACAAAAGCAAGAAAAAAAGACCGCACTCCCTGCACCACGTCTGCCCACCACTGTTTCATCCTGTTTCTTTCTTTCTCTCTATGGTAAAGCAGCTTGTAGGAATCGCCCTGCCTTGCTTTTTTCCAGTTCCTCATCTCCCACTTGTTGCTTCTCAGTCCCTGCGGTTTGCTTCTGCCCACATTTCTACATTTCTCTGCTTGCTAAGACCACTGAGTTCCTCTTAGTTCTCAGAACCTACAGGACACCTTTCTGCTCTGAAGTATTTGGCCTTTGAAAATTAGCAGCATTACGCATTTTTTCCATCTTGAAACCAGCTCCTTCCTTTTCCCTGTGAGTTCTGGTCTCTCCTAGTTCTCTTCAGCCTCACACCCTGCCTTGCCCCCACTCATCTTCAGGCTCCTTCCATCTCTTCTCGTTTCACCTGTTCCTCGCACGTCAGAGATTCAGTAGAGTTCTCTGCCCTTTCACTTTCCCCACTTCTCTTTTTCTCATTCTATTCACTTTTCCTGTAAAATCTTATCTGATGCCACAGTCTCAACTCCCTAAACAGGTCTCCAGTTTTAGACCTTCATCTGAAAGTACATCCCAATGTCTATCTCAAAACACTATCTCAACTCACTAGCTTTCTCCCCTCTCGTCCCTGGGCCTTGCTCCACCCCACAACCAGCCTCTAAAGAGTTGTAATTACTTGGTATGTGTGATGATGTAATACCTTTAGATTCTCTCTGAATCACTTGCTGTATCAGAATTGTTTATGCGTCTGTGCCTTCTGTCATTGATCAGCTACGAAAGAGCTTACCATCAATGTTTATTATCGTATTTTTCTATTGTAGCGTCTGGCCTAAAGTGAGGAGTCAGAAAATTTTTATTGAATAAATGATTAAAACTGCAGATGGTGTGTCTTTACAGATGGTGCTGAGTCATAGAGCAACAAATCTGGAAGCACAATAATGAAGCCTACCTTTACAGCTCAGTGCTGTGATCCTGACAGAGGAAATGAATTCCTGAAATAAAAACATGAGCTCCTTTCGTTGACTGACTAGTCTAAGTATGTCACTGAGAAACACTGCCCAGCTGTTGGCAGGAATTGGTCTCAGTCTCTCATTCTGATGTGAAGAGTTATCTAATCTTAGCGTTGACCACAAAGACTCCATACCAAAGCCCACCAGAACACAGGTGAACCTTTCAACTCAGATCCATCCATCCAATTCCAGTTCTCAAGTGCACTGAACATAAGTCTACATGGCAGAATCTGCTCCAGTTTTGCCACCCACTACACCTTTTCTCCTTTCAACCCTGAATTCATATTTATAATTATTCCTAGTAGGTTTAACTCAGTTTTTATGGCATGACTTGGGTAAATTAGAAAGCTTTTGAAGCCTTAGAGGTGGCTATGAAGAATTACATTTCTTTTTTTTTAAGTTAATGGACTTTTATTGGAATAAAAAAAAAACTAGGATTTACAACTTGGAATGGACGTAAGTCATAATTTATTGAACAGCAATGTTGATTTTTGTGCTGAAGTCCACAGCCACAGCCTACTCTGCCGGCTCCAAGTCATGGTTCAGAAGACAGAGAGTCCAAAGATGCTCCCTTGGTAAAGGTTTCTTATTAAAAATTTGTGTGGATAGTGACAGCCTAATACCCATTTCAAGGAATTATATTTCTTTACAACCTAATTTTCAAACAAAACTATGACTATTTTATTTTATTTTTTATTTTTTTTAGACAGAGCCTCAAGCTGTTACCCTGGATAGAGTGCCATTGCATCACAGCTCGCAGCAACCTTCAATTCCTGGGCTCAAGTGAGTCTCTTGCCTCTGCCTCCCAAGTAGCTGGGACTACAACGCCCAGCCATTTTTTGGTTGCAGCCTTCATTGTTGTTTGGCGGGCCTGGGCTGGATTTGAACCCGCCAGCTCAGGTGTACGTGGCTGGTGCCTTAGTTGGTTGAGCCACAGGCATGAGCCAACTATGACTATTTTAAAGGTACTTTGCTTATTTTTACACAGAATGAAACTGAATTGGATAAGATGTAATTGAGCAGCTATTTCTAACTATAGCAAATCAGTCAATGAGCAGTGATTAAGCTGTTGGAGTGAGCAAGGCATCACATTCAACACTGAGGGTAATCAAGCGACGAAAAACGTGGTCCTTGTTTTTAAAGATGTCTGCGCAATGACTCATTCAGAAACTGATCACATGTTTTGTAATAACCTGAGTCATTCCAGCAACCAAAAGCTATCTGTGCATCATAATCACCTTGGTATCTTTAAAGTAATAAAGATGATTGGCCCCCCACCAGGTTTACTTTTGATTACTTTTTTTAAGACAAGTGTCACTTTGTCACCTTTGGTAGAGTGCCATGGTATCATAGCCCACAATCTCACACTCCTCAGCTCCAGTGATTTTCTTGCCTCCCAGGTAGCTGGCACTACAGGCTCCCACCAGAACACCTGGCTAATTTTTAGAGACAGGGTCTTGCTCTTGCTCAGGCTGGTCTTGAACTCCTGAGCTCAAGCAATCCACCCACCTTGGCCTTCCAAAGTGCTAGGATTACAGGCATGAGCCACCATGCCCACCCAACCTTTGAAGCCACGATTTTAAAGGATTGGGCCTGGGAATCTGTAAATGTATTTTTTAAAAAACCTGCTTCTCAGCTGATTCTAATCCAGCCGATGGGATAACTTTTGAGGATTACTGGTTCAGATTTCACCTGAGTAAAACCCAGTTGAGCTATCTGGATATGGTGAAACCCAAAACCATGTTAATTTATCTCTACATTTTTAGTGACACAATTTTAAGAATTAGGGCAAATTGATAGTTTAAATTTTATAAAGTTGAAAACTCAGAGAAAAGTGTGAGGGTTTATTTTATCCTAAATGAAATGTTTATTTTTTGTTGTTATGTGATTTATCTATAATTTGCTTTTTATACAGAAATGGTTCATGATTCAGTTTTAGTAATGAGTGCTAATAGGAAGAGCATCTGGCATGTTGAAATAGATTAGTTATGGCAAAGACAAAATTAAAATCAAACTGCAAACATTATTGAATGCTGACTATGTGTGAAGCATACCAATCACTAAAAATACTTGTAAAATTGAAGAAATATGCTATTTTAAAAAGTCAGACTATGGGAGAAGAGTAGCAGTAATTTGTAAGTAGCAACTTAATATCAGGGGACCTGTCTCAATCCCTCTGATTTAATCAAAGACAAATGGAATTAAAATTGTAGTGTAATGTCATTGGTGTTGGTGTTATTAATTTTATACCTTTAGTATTCATCAGAGTGGATTTCAAAGATCTTTTAGTGTTGCATGCTTTCAGTAGGGTATTTATTAGTTTTCAATACTCAACGTGATGGTTAATTCTGTGTGCCAACTTGTTGGGGCTAAGAGATACCCAGAGACTTAGAGAAACATTGTTTCTGGTTGTGTCTGTGAGGGAGTTTCCAGGCCAGATTAGTATTGCTCATCTAGACTGAGTAAAGATCACCCACACTGATGTGAACTGGAATCATCCCATCCACTGAGAGTCAGAATAGCACAAAAAAGAAGAGGAAGGGAGAATTCACTCTTTCTGCTAAGACTGGCACACCCATCTTCTCCTGACCTTGGACATCAGCACTCCTAGTTCTTAAGCCTTCAGACTCGGGTTGGGACTTAGACTGTTGGCCCCCTGGTCTCAGGCCTTCCAGCTTGGACTGCACCTACTTTAGTGGCTTTCCTGGGCCTCCAGCTTGTAGTTGGCAGATTTCATCTTCTCATCTTCCATAATCCCATGAACCAATTCCTCATATTTCCATACGTCTCTGTATATCCTGTTTGCTCTGTTGCTCAGGAAAGTCAACTTACTAATGTTAAGGGAAGGTAGAGGAAGAGAAGTAGAAGAGTAAAGAATTAAAGGAGAGTAACCTGATTCATGACAATTGACCCTTAGGCAAAAATAAATCACTCCTTTGGCAAGGGGTGGGGTGTGGGGGAGAGAGGAGAAAGAAAGAAGAGTCATAAATGAGGTTGATTTGGTGTAAGTCGTGGTGTGTGGGGGAAATGGAGGAAGTGTCTTTAAAGGAAGGTGGGAGAAAATGACTAATTCCCAGTGGCATGTTATATTGACGTCCTAGAGTCAAGAAAGACACAGTATTGCCTGAAGTAGATAAAGGAGGAAGGAACTGAAAAGAGGCCAGATCAACATCTGCTATTGTAAATGTTGGAAAGCCGATTCAACTTTCTTCAGTAACAATCAAAGGACAGCTTTGAAATTTCGGCTGAGAAAAATTTAGAAGTTTCATAACCCTTCCTCCATTTCTAAAGAACAAATTAAATGTATGGTTGGGTTTTTAGTAGAGCAGCCCAAACTCCTGAAATTTATTATATAATAACAAATCTGAAGGAGACTTACATCTATGGACATAATGAAAATATTTATATAAGGACATTTTCTAATGTTTGCATATTTCTTATAACCCTTCTAAATGACTTAGCAGGAACATATTCTTCTTTATTGATTACATATCTTTCAAAACAATTAACAGGGATTGTATTAATAAAAAAATTCATCATAAATTATGACAATTGTTATTCATTCCCCAAGTTATGTTGCTGTTGGACTTTTTTTGTTGTCGTCGTTGTATTTTTGGCTTAGCATGATTTTAGTAATGAAAAAAAAGAAAAGACTTTGAACCCGCCACCCTAGGTATAGGGGGCCAGCGCCCTGCCCACTGTGCCACAGGTGCTGCCCAAGAAAAGGCTTTGAATTCTTACTCCTTTCCTCTTTACCCTGGATTCCTATTTATGTTGAAAAGTCTTAAGTTTATTCTTTAAATTCTTGGGGTTTTATAAGTCCCATTTTGTGGCATGGCACTCATTTGTGCAAAGTCTCGCTATTGAAGTATGGATTTGCATGTAGACTTTTATTTTGGCTGTGCTTTATAAAAAAATGCTCCCAAGAGTGTTCCCTGGGCGAGAGACTCCCTATTCAATAAATGGTGCTGGGAGAATTGGATACCCATATGTAAAATACTGAAACTGGATGTGCACCTTTCTCCCCTTACAAAGATTGATTCGAGATGGATAAAGGATTTAAATTTAAGGCATGAGATGATAAAAATCCTCAAAGAAAGAATTGGAAAAACATTGGAAGATATTGGCCTGGGGAAAGACTTTATGAG
>CAUYRH010107782.1:0-35718 GCA_963574655.1 Perodicticus potto | reverse complement strand
GCTTTACCATCCATATTTTGGCTTTTACAAATGGGTCTGGAAAAAAGTATCCAATGTACTCAGCCCTACTATGAAGCTAATTTATAGGTTTCATATGAAGGCTATAACCCAACTATAGCCCTCTTTCTTTATGTATTATCTGTGGTAGCTTTCACACTTCCATGGCAAAATTCAGTAACTGCAACAAAGCCATATGGCTAGCATAACCTAAAATATTTACTATCTGATCTTTTTTCTTTTCTTTTTCTTTTTGAGACAGAGCCTCAAGCTGTCATCCTGGGTAGAGTGCCGTGGCATCACAGCAACCTCCAACTCCTGGGCTTAAGCGATTTTCTTGCCTCAGCCTCCCAAGCAGCTGGGACTACAGGCACCCGCCACAGGGCCAACTATTTTTTTGTTGTAGTTGTCAGTGTTGTTTGGCAGTCCCGGGCTGGATTCAAACCTGCCAGCTCTGAAGTATGTGGCTGGCGCCTTAGCCGCTTGAGCTCCAGGCACCAAGCCTACTATCTAATCTTTTAAAGAAAAAGTTTGCTGACTTATTCCTCCTCTAGACTTTGTGTTTGCAAGTCTAACTCTTCCTATTAGAGGAACAATACACATGCTTCTCTTTTAATTCAATCACTTCTTCATTTCCAAATTCAAGGGTCAACTGTGATTTAAAATTATATCAAACATCCTCTTTATATAACTGGAGATTCTGGAAAACAAATAGCTTTTGGTACTAAAAATCGTAAGCAATATGATAACATTCCATCAATTTTCTTTTTTGATTAGCCAGAGGTAAAAGTGACACGGTTACTATGCCAAAAATTGCCAGATTCATTAATAATGTTGGTTCACCTTTCCTAGTATAAGAAATCTAGAATTAATTGCTCTCAATTAATCTGCTCCACTCTTTGATAGCTTATTTATCAGACTGGGAAAGATAGATTTAATAGCGCTTGCTTCAAACAGGTTCTTTAATTGGAAACATCACAGCGTTTGGCTCACTTTGTACTCTAGCAATTAAGAACAATTTGGAAAAGTGCTGTTGATTTTTTTTACACTATTGTCTCCTTGATTAGATTTCCGAAGATCTAGACAAAACAAATGACAATACCAGCGAGCACTATTGGTACAAATAAAAGCCAAACAGCCAAATTACTTACCATGAGAAATGCGAGCCATCCCCATCCATTCCGTCAGTGTCTTACATTTATTTCCCTGTATCCCTGTCTCTGGTGTAGGTAAGTGGCAATACCTCTTCTAAAGGGCATCATTCTGCACCCACCTTTACGCAATTATCTTTTCTCCAAATAAGCCAAATCAACAGAAGAAATTATTTTTCTTGATTAAGTACCCACATTTCTCTTGGGAGGAAACCAAACAAACAATTAATCTTTTCTTATTTGTCCTCAGAAGTCCCTGCCTCTTTAGACTTAGACCATCCAGGTACCTGTGGCAGCCAGTCGGCAGCAATTAGGCCTGAGCAGAAAATGAATGCACTCCAGGCTGAGGGTCTAATCTGCTGAGAGTCTGTGGGAGAGGGCAAGGTTACACCAGGAAAATTCCCTTGCTGTCGGAACACTGTTCAAAATTACTACCTGACTTCAGCATAATTAACCAGGCTTGGGAATTTATATGTACTAAGTAATTGGAAAGAATTAGCAAGAGATATGTACATTAATCTTTACCAGTTACACAGTGTTTAGTGAAATTAAAGGTCCTGTGCTCATTCTGGCTTGCTTAGTTTGCACACTTTCTGCTTCACCTGTAGAACAAGGAAAATATGGTATATGAAAATTAAAAAAAAAAAAAACCCACAAAAGAAACCAAAAAACTCCAGCAAAGCAAAACAAAAATATTCTAGAGGGAAAACTGGAAACAACCCCCAAATTGAGCAGTAGGCTCTTGGTTAAACAAAGTATCCACAGGATAGAATAGGATAAAATACTACGGAGCCTTTATTAAAACTGATTTTTTTATTTTTTATTTATTTTTTTTAAACTATTTTTTTATTGTAGTCAATCTTTTCCAATCCTCCTGCTGCCTTTATCAACTCAGTTTATATAACACTGTAAATTCTTTGTTATTTGTTTTGTTGCAGTTTCGCCGGGGCCGGGCTTGAACCCACCACCCTCTGTATATGGGGCTGGTGCCCTACCCACTGAGCCACAGGCACTGCTTTTTAAAACTGTTTTACAAAATAATGTTATCACAAAGAAATATATTAGGGCCATGTACTAGAATATTTATGAATAAAAATGTCTGAGTTACTTTAACATAATATTGGGGTGTAGGGACTACATGTAGGGAATGCAGATCGAATTGACCCTAAGGGGATAATTACTAAAGCCAGATGATGAGAATTTGGAACTTAATTTTATTATTTTCATGCTTTTTATATGTAGAAAATTCCCACCATAGCAAAGTCAAAAAATTTTTTTAAATGTTGTCTTAGAGGAATATCGAATACATGGTAAAAGTCTAATACATGGTAAAAGTGAACTTAAAAGTAGAGTTTATACACTATTATAGATATTATCATAAATATTTTAAAATACATGATCATAAATATGAGCAATAAAAAGACAACACCACAATTTTGACATGTCTGTATCAGGGTTCTCAATGTTGCCACTATTGACATTTAGGGCCCAAAACCTGTTTATTGTTGGGTGCTGTCCTGTGTATTGGGTGGGGGGAAGGTAGCAACACGCCTCTTCCTACAAGATGCTGGCCACTCCACCCTCAGCTGTAACAACCAAAATATCTGCAGGCTCTGCCAAACATCCCTTGTGGGGCAAAAACTGCCGTTGGTTCATAACCATTGGTCTAAAAGTAGATGAATTACAGAAAATGATTTTTGTTCTTGGTTTTTCAAAGTTGTTGAATATACACATACGTGGGTGTATGTGTGTGTGTGTCTAAGAGACAAGAGGTCAGGCAGTTAGGTTTACAACCTCATCCTTGAAAAAAGTGCTACATTCCTCACCGCTGAGCATCACTAGGGTCCCCTTCAAAGTATTCCCTTTGGGCACCTGTGACTGCAGTGATATTCAGAGGTGAAGTTATGTAGCACTTTTTCTAGGATGAATTCGCAAATTCTTAATGTCTGTGAAGAAATAAAACTGCTTGTATCAGAAAATAAATGACTATGGGATAGGTATGTAGTGACGCTCCTTTGATTAAAATGGAGTCATCAAGGGCAGCGCCTGTGGCTCAGCGAGTAGGGCGCTGGCCCCATATGCCAAAGGTGGCAGGTTCAAACCCAGCCTCAACCAGAACTGCAAAACAAAAAAATAGCCGGGCGTTGTGGCGGGCACCTGTAGTCCCAGTTACTCGGGAGGCTGAGGCAAGAGAATCAATCGCCTAAGCCCAGGAGTTGGAGGTTGCTGTGAGCTGTGCGACGCCATGGCCCTCTACAGAGGGCAATAAAGTGAGACTCTGTCTCTACAAAAAAAAAAAAAAAAAAAAAATGGAGTTATCAAGCTAAAAGTGAACCTCGTTACAAAAGCTGGCTCTATTAAAACTTATGATTCCATCACCCACAAATCTTACAAAACACTAATCAAAGTATCTCAAGAATAATGTCTGGCTTTCTAAAATCCTCTGACTAGGAAATTGCAGTATGGAACGGACAGTAAAGCCAATAGCTACTTTAAAGGGAATGATATTCACAGAAATATAATGCTAACTCAGGACAGGAAATTTTTATCAGACAAAACCATCTACTTTTTAAGATAACTCTGAATGTGAAGCAGGGGTAGTATGTTGTCTGTCTCTCCATATACATGAAATGACAATACCTGCTACCTATTTTAGAAAAGGCTTTGAGCTGCCTTTCCAGGACTGTGCGATATCACTCACAGCCCTTCCATCCATTCCTAGAAGCAAAGCAGCAGCAGCAGCCTCAGGTCCACCAACCAGCACAGCTAGCTCCAGAGAACTTCACCCAAAGGCTCATCTTATCAACACAGGCTCTAGGTTAGGCGCTGAACCTTAACTAGTGAGGGTTTTTCCCCTACACTGCCCAACAGGTGGTCAACATTTAATAATCCATAGGTTTAAAACTACCAAAGTCTTAAGTCCAGCCAAAAGCTTTGGGCTACAGTGCAATGGATTTCTGCTCCATTCTCTTCTCTCATATAAATTCCCCTCCATGAAATCATACACATTTTTGAGATCCCAAAGCTTTTCAAATTGCCATTACTTATGCTACCTCCACTGACCCATATTACCTCTGAAGGCTCATTACCCACAGCTTGGTAGGCTTGGCTTCCAAGGGAAGCGAGAATGCATATCTGAATTTTTATTCATACCTGTTTAATTTATTTCTCGGAAAAGGGAGTGTGTGTCTATGTATATATATATATATGTGTGTGTATATAAGGCTTGTTTCAGAAATTTAAAAAACTGGTCTACATTAAAAATCATTTTAAATGACGTATAAATATACTTCCAAATAATGAAGTATAAACCATCTTCTTCTGCGATCAGTGGAAAGCAAGCGTCACTGGGGAAAATACAATGTATTTGGAATTAAGTAGGACAGTTCTCCATAGCTAAAGTGCAAGCCTGTAAAATATAATGAGAAGAACTATCATGTATTGTCTTAAGAAATTATTTGTAGCCTTCATAAAGGCTTCATTTTCATCTTAGTACACAAAAGTCTCTACCATAAAACACACAAATGTATCGGTCACTATCTATACAAACCAAATTTCCAAAATTAAGACTTCTAAAGTTTATTTTCTTTTTCATATTTTGTCGACCATTTCGCCAATTACGATGACGAACTTGTCTGTCCAATCCTAGATAAGTGGTTAGTGTTTTTCTGTATGAAAAACCAGCCACTGAAACAAGGTTATAGGATTTCTAAACCGGCACAACAGAAACATGTATGCACAACAGAATCTCAAAACACTTGCTAGCAATGATGGATTTAAGTTATTAACAGATCAAAAAGAGATGGATGGTGGTTTGCTTTTCTTAATCTACATCATCATCTAGATCTATTTAAAGATATGTGGTACGCTAACAAACTTGGTTAAGGTTTCGATAAAATCAGTAAAAATAATCTGCCCCTGTTACACTGAGTCTGTATCAATCAATAAAATCACTTGTACAAGGAAGGTACTGTTAAGTACTGACAATCCCAGCCATTAATATTATTTAACACACTGTTCACAATCTTTAACAAGGACAAAGAACAGTTTGTCTCATGTTATAAGCAGGATCTTCATAGATACTGTGACTTCTACAGGCTACTATGGTGACTTTATGAAGCTCAAACTAGATACATCCCTCTTTTACCAACCCCAGCCCCTTCTAAGTGCATAAAGTCTTATTCTTTTCCTCAGTTGTAGTTCAAAGGAAATCCTTGGTAAGAACCAAAGGTGCCATTACAAATCACTTCTTGCTCCATAAATTAAACTGAAAATTCTAAGAACCTAGCTGTCAGGGTGAGGGCAACTACAGAGATAGATAGTATGGGGCTTCCCTACTGCATTCAGACTCTGCTCAGCTTCATCAAGGCCTTTAACTTGTCAAGGTTGAATTAAAGGAGAAACGTTCAACGAATCCTTAGCCATTCCTGAATGAATAGGATATTAACTCCATTTTATGTGATGGGACACAGCATCTCCTGGAATTTTTGATTTGAAAAGCAAACATTGTTAAATAAAATTTTAAGGTCAGTAAAATAATGAATTTTTTTCCAACATTTCTCCTTGTTTGAGGAACATTTCATAGGAAAGCATATAAGTCATTGCTCAGAGAAGTCTGCAGCGTAGATCCTGCTGATATCTGGCTAACCGTGAAGACTGACTTTGGACTTGAACACTCACTAGTGTTAAGGGAAGTCTTAGGATCTTAAAAACGTTAGATATATATTTTTTTTTAAGGAAGACAAGAAAAAAAAGGAAAGAAAGTGCGTCACTGGCTGGGTAAGAAAGTAAGGAATGTGCAGCACCCTCATGCTGCCCATGAACAGAAGGCCTGAGAGGGAAGCGGGCCCCACCACTGGCTCTCTCGGGCATGGACACTGAACATCACTTTGGGAGCTGCATGGGCACAAGAACTGTAGATGATGACTACCACTTGCTGAGAAAAAAACTCAACTAAATTCAAATGGGGGAAGGGGTTGGGTAAGTTCCCATCCAACAGGCACACTGCACGGGTGTATGGCACGCCTCCTGGGTGAAGGATACAACCATAACTTGGACTTTAACCCCCCAAAGCAAACTTTGTAACCTAATCCTGTGTACCCCCATGTCAATCTGAAATTAAAAAAAAAATACTTTGGCATTAAAAAAAAATGAGAGGAAATGTTCTAAAATTGATTATGGCTATGATGCATATTATACAACTCTGTACATATACTAAAAATCATTGAAATGTACACTCTAAATGGATGAATGGTATGAATTGTACATCAATGAAACTATTTAAAAGCTATATAAAACTCTGATGATCTAGAGCAGTGGTTCTCAACTTTCTCAATGCTGTGACCCTTTAATACAGTTCCTCGTGTTGCGGTGACCCGACCATAAAATTATTTTCGTTGCTACTTCTTAACTGTAATTTAGCTACTGTTATGAATCGTAATGTAAATATCTGATATGCAGAATGTATTTAGGCGACCCCTGTGAAAGGGCCATTTGATCCCCAAAGGGGTCGCAACCCACAGGTTGAGAACCGCTGATGTAGAGGAAAGGCACTTTTGTTTGACTTTGGAACTGGACCAAGTACTTTATTCATGGCACACAATTTTTACTTGAGTGACTGACAGACAAGTTACTGTCACTCAAACTTGGGTATCTGGCAAACATGTTTTTGAAAGTGAATTAAATATTTAAGCCTGTAACTTCAGAGAAAACAACTGACAGTACTGTTTTCGAATGATAAATCTGAGCTTTCAAGTGAAAATTAGAATTTTCCTTGAAGACCTGAAGACTTGTATCTGCCACCTGGAGCTTCACTGTGTCCCAACAGGTAAACGAGACTTTGCTGCTGACACATTAACAAATGCAAGTTTCAGATACGATTTAGTGTAAGGCATCAATATGCAGAAGATTTATGAAACTCGGTGAAATAATATTTTCACATGAGCCATGTATTATACAAAATCATGTATGGGTAAAAAGATCTATTCAAAATGTAGGAAGTTGGCTCGGCGCCTGTGGCTCAACGGGCTAAGGCGCCAGCCACATACACCTGAGCTGGTGGGTTCGAATCCAGCCCGGGCCCGCCAAACAACAATGACGGCTGCAACAAAAAATGGCCAGGCGTTGTGGCGAGCACCTGTAGTCCCAGCTACTTGGGAGGCAGAGGCAAGAGACTTGCTAGAGCCCAGGAGTTGGAGGTTGCTGTGAGCTGTGATGCCACAGCACTCTATGCAGGGTGACAGCTTGAGGCTCTGTCTCAAAAAAAAAAAAAAAAAAAAAAAAAAAAGTAGGAAGTTGACCAATGAATTTTAACTTAATGAAGTTCAAAATGTTCATGTTTAATGTGGTTTTTTAAATGCTGCCACACTGCAAGTTAACTCTAAGAAAACACCACTTACTAAGTTTTGACATAGTACGAAGAATATACACTAGAATCTAAAAACATACTTCTCTCTTTTCCAACTACCTATCTGTGAGAGCAGATTTCCTTTATATATTTCAACCAAAATAATATGTTGCACTGGATGCAGAAGCAGAGATCAGAATCCAGCTGTCTTCCACTAAGCCAGAGGTTAGAGATTGGCAAAAATGTAAAACAGTGCCATGCTTTTTACTGATTTTGTAAAAGTTAGTTTTTCCCCCATAAAATTTTATGTGTAGTATGCTAAGATGTAATGAGTTTACTCTAATTTCTAAATTAATCTGGAAACAAATATTATAAGATTGAAAAAAAAAGACTAACACTTGCTTGAGTTAGATGGGAGATCTAAAAGGCAATCTCCAAATAAAGCTGGAGACTCAAAGTTTGCATCCCCAGGAAGAATGAGAACTATTAATAAACAGGAAATAAACACATTGTGAAGAGTAACCCTGAGCTGGCACTGTGAAGTAAGGGGGGGACACATATCCCTTGAGAACTCATAACCATGAGCTGGTTCCCTCACAGACTATAACCCTAAATTAATGCCACTAGTGGGGACAAAAAAAAATTTTTTTAAAGTGCCAAATATTAAAAAAAAACAAAGAACTGACCCCCCACACACACACACATAATTCCCCTTCTGCTAAGAAATCTCAGGTGATAGCGCTCCCAGTTTTTTGACAAAAACAAGTAAATATTCTCTCTGTGTTAATTTAGTTCAATCTTGGCTACAAAAGAATTCTAAAAGATTAAAAACCTCAGAAACGGATGGCGCCTGTGGCTCAAAGGAGTAGGGCGCCGGCCCCATATGCCGAGGTGGTGGGTTCAAACCCAGCCTCCACCAAAAACTGCAAAAAAAAAAAAAAAAAAAAAACCCTCAGAAACTTGATTACCTAAATAGGCTACAAAAACAACAAAAAAAGCATACACATATGAACTATGAGAAAACAAAGCATGATCAGCAAGAACCAGCAGAACCAAGAGACAAGTTACCTGAGATGTGTAAAGGCATAGCTATTACGATTAGCAGATTCAAAACAGAAAACAGAATACAAAGTGGAGAGAAAGCATTCAGAGGTATAATATCTGAGTATTTTCCAGAGATGTTTAGACAATATAAAACCATCCTCAAAACTATAAATTCAGCAAAAAACTACACCAAAATACGAAATAATTATAGCAATAAAGTTCTAGAGTAAAAATGGAACCCCAAAGATTAAAAAGAAGACACTAGAAAAATAGCAAACAACTTTCAGAATTAAAGCAGTTCTATTTGTAAAAATCGGTATTTTATAGTTTTTATGCTTTCTTAGATGTCTTCCACGAACAAAGAGAAAATTTACATAGCTTTAAAAATAGACTAAAATTCATTTCTCTCTCATGATTACAATAAGGATCCATTGAAATTTTCCTAAAAATACATTCTGGAATCTTAGGGATCTTAGTTTTTCCTAAGACCTTGAAACACTTAACTTCTCCATCATCCCAAGTGTCATTTCATCTTTACTCACCAATTATTCCCAACTATGCTAAGACTAAAATAATAGGGATATTGAAGAATCATGGAAACATCTAGAAGGATAATGAGATAAATGATGATTATTATATCATCCTTAAGTTTTCTTGCTGTGTTGCCCAAAGTACTCATCATCTTTCAAAGAGGTCTGCAAATCCCATCTCTGAAGTTTTCTTTAAGCTTTGAACTCAGTTACAATTTCAAAAATGTCTCCTTTCCACTTAAAATTACAAAGAAAAAAAGACTGACAGAGGAAAAGTGTTTCACAACTATTAGACTCAGATGAAGACTGCACAGACAGAGAGCAAATACTCTAGACCAGAACTGCCTAACAGAAATAGAATTCAAGCTACATACATACTTTTCAATAATTTTAATGCAAATTTAAAATGTAAATTGTCTAGCAAAGTGTAAATTTTAGAAAGTAAAAAGCAAGTAAAAGTACTTTTAATAACACAGTTTGTTTTAATAACATACGATATATACAAAATATTTCAGCAGGCCATGTAATCAATATAAAAACTGAGATACTTTGCATTCTTTTGTGTACAACGGTTTTAAAACCTATGTGAACTTAACATTTCCAGAATGCCTTGATTCAGACTAGCCACATTTTAAATGCTCAAAAGTGACATGTGACTACTGGTACCACAATGTACAATGTATAGCAAAATGGCAATACCTCAGATCATGAGACTTCAGATAAGAACCCCGTAGATGAATTTTCTCACTATAAAGAATTAATAAGGAAAAAGAAAATCTGGTATTCTCTTTGAGCTATTCATTTAATGGAAACAACTTTATTTCCGATTGTTTTGCATGAAGAACTTGAAGTACATCATTTTGTTTTTTTAAAGAACATGTGCAACAGTGTTTTTTACTTTTTATAATGTTTGTATGTTAAGATTTCACAAATCCTTTACTCAACTGAAGTGTACACAAAGGGGACCAGAAGGAAATGGATAATGTTAAAATTTTAAAAATTAAGAGTTACCCCTTCTAGTATTTATAAAACTAAAAACAAAAATACTTTGCAATGATGCAGTGAAGAAATTAGCTAGCAATTTCTTCACCAAATTTTTAACCATCAAATTTTTCAAAAGTATTAAATTCTAACAGTACACCTCCAAGAAAAAGAACCAGATGTAATGATAAGCTAGAACCCATCAGCAATGTATTTTTCAAGGCAAGTCATATGCTAGGCCACACATTAAGTCTCAATAGATTCTAAAAGGAAGATAGGTATATCATACAAAGTATCTTCTTTAATCACAACAGGAGGAAATTAGAAATCAATTATAGAAGAAAAATTGAAAAATTCAAAAATTAGTAGAAATTAAATCATACACTCTTTTTTTTTTTTTTTTTTTTTGAGACAGAGCCTCAAGCTATCACCCTGGATAGAGTGCCATGGCATCACAGCTCACAGCAACCTCCAATTCCTGGGCTCAAGCGAGTCTCCTGCCTCTGCCTCCCAAGTAGCTGGGACTACAGGCGCCTGCCCCAACGCCCGGCCATTTTTGGTTGCAGCCGACATTGTTGTTTGGCGGGCCCGGGCTGGATTCGAACCCGCCAGCTCAGGTGTACATGGCTGGCGCCTTAGCCCATTGAGCCACCGGCGCCGAGCCTAAATCATACACTCTTAATAAACCAACAGATCAAAAAGTCACAAGGGAAATTAAAAAATATTTAGAAAAGAATGAAAATAAAAACATAACATACCAAAACCTATGGGACACAATAAATGAAGTGCTCTGAGGGAAATAAATGATTATATTAAAAACAAAACAAATACTGACTGGCACAGTGGTGTGCCACTGCGATCTCAGCTCCTGGGGGCTAAAGTGAGAGGATCAGCTGAGCCCCAGGAGTTCAAGGCCAACCTAGGAAACATAGTGAGACCCTATCTCTAAAAAAATTTTAAATTAAAAAAACCCCAAATGATCTCAAATCAACATTTTTTATTGTGGCTGCCTTAAAATCATTGTCTAACAATTCTGGCATCTCCGTCATCTTAGTGTTGGCATCTTACATAAATAATGTTCAATGAGCAATTATGAACACATCTGAGACAAAAATCAAAGGGAGAAAAACTCAGAGAAGAATTATAAAATCTCAGCAAAGAAATAAAAGATAGAAAGAACCAAATGGAAATTTTAGAATTGAAAAATATAATAACCAATATAAAAAGCTCAATGTATGGGTTCAATAGCAGAATGGAAGAATACAGGAAAGAATCAGTAAACTAGAAGACAGGACAATGGAAATTACCCAACCCCACCCATGGAAGAAAAAAAGTGTGAAAAGAATAGGGCCTCAGGGCCCTGCACAACTACAATAAGAAATCGAATACGATTCCACTGTCAGAGTCCTGGAAGGAGAGGAGAAAGAAAGAGCTAAAAGTAAGGTCAATGAAATATGGCTGAACACTCCCAAAGCAGGCAAGAGATATTTTCCTACCCATTCAAAAAACTGATAGGACTCTAACTGGGAAAAATTCAAAGAAATAGACACCAAGATACATAATAAAATTTCTGAAAACAAGGATAAAATCTCGAAAGCACCCATTTTGAAATAATATACAGAGGGAGAAAAGCATAGAAGGGACAAGTAATTAATATAACAGCTGATTTTTCTTTTTTAAGCCAGAAGGAAGTAGCAGGATATTTTCGAGTGCTGAAAAAAAAAAAAAAAACAAACCAAAAAACTGTCAACCCAGAGGCCTATATCCAGAGTGATCAGAGTTAAGACATTTTAAGGTCCTTGGAATGTTCAGGAGGAAAGTAAAGATAATAGGCAATTATTAAAAGAATAGATATAAACTGAGGGAGGAAAAGTAGAAAAAGGGAAAAAAAAAATCTATCACTAATCCAAAAGCAAGTAAGAGAAAAAAAAAAAATCATAGACAAAGCCAGAGTGATACACACATGGTTGAACTAAACCCAATTATGTTAATAATGATAATACATTAAGTGCAAAATTTTAACACTCCTTTCTTCTTATAGATAAATGGCTAGGATTAAAAGAGATTTAAACAGCTTGCTTAAAAACTTTGATCAGATTATATATAGTTCACTGCACTGGTGAAGTAGAGAATACACATCATTTTTAAGCACATATGGCAAATTTTAGTAAACATCTCATACACAACTTGAAAAGCTCCAAATGCAATACTCTTGACCCACTGTGGACTACTGACCCAATGGAACATAACATATTGTAAAATCTAAGAATGAAAGGCAAGCTAATCAAGCAACAGGGTCTTGTGAAGACGATAACTTGCATCTACCACTGTTTAACAAACTAGTCCCGTGTCTGCTTTGGAACTATTCTCTTCAAATGCACTTTTAAGAAAAGAATTTCTATAATTAGCTTAGATTAACCTGAGTCCTGAATTCTTTGAACTGTTTCTGTTTAGTTCTCAATACTCACTGTACATTTAATTATCCATTCTTTTTTTTATTAAATCATTGCTGTGTACAATAATGCATTTACCGGGTACAACGTGCTGGTGTTTTTATATGCAGTTTGAAATACTTACAACAAACTGTCAGACCCCACCTATGGTGCATTTCACAAGGGTACATGTCAAATCTACTAAGTGTAGAGTATAAATGTCTTAACACAATAAACAAGAAAGTGTGGTGAAGGCTATGTTAATTATTCATTTTTTACAAAGAAGGTCAAAGTATAAACAGGAACTATATTCTCAAATAGTGAAGAATAACAATATTCTGGGAAAGATAAATTTCATGCCATTGCAATGAATAGAATGAGTAACGTATGCACAATTCTCATGAAAAACTTCTGTCTGGAACTTAAGCCAGTTCGCAACTTAATGTGGAATGTGCCCACTAAGCCAGCTTAAAATGGAGAAATGAAGACACGACTGACCCTCACCTTTGCCCACCATTTATTTCATTTCCTGGAAGACTATGGTGCCTTCTCTCCACTGAGCTGAGTTTTATGGGGTGTGTCTACACGTTAGAGCTTTGTCATTCTTTGTTCTCTGAAGCTAGATCTACCTTTCTTCCTCAAATACCACAGGTGCTTAAAGAATGCTTATCATTCAGCAAAACATATTTACTGGCATTATATTTAATACCAAATATTAACTTGCTTTTACCTACCATTAAAAAAAACCCCTAAAGTAGATGCATTTCTTGTTTATATCAGTTGTAAAATAAAGTGTGTTACTAGAAAAACCTTTATTTGGCATAGACCTTTCCTTGCGATGAAAAATCAACAAACTTTCTCCCACTCATACAGAAATATATTGTTTTGCTTAATTCTACCTTTATAGATGATCAACTTCCTCATTCATTCAACCTCAGGGGGTTTTCCTGGGGTGTCTTGTTTAAGAAGGAAGAGATACGAAAACATGACAAGCAACAGCTACTTGATTTCCTATTCAGTAAGTAGAAAATGATTCTAGAAATGAAAGCCCATGTTCATCATGTAGAATGACATAGTTCGAATTACTCAAACACCAAATAAAATTTTAACCTCTCATTTGTTATTTCTAGATTTTGATTCTAAGACACTGTTCTTAGGCATTTTGTTAATTTTATTCCAGAATTTGTTTCTAAATCCAAAATCATTTAGAAATTTAAGTAGGACAATGATAATGGTTCAGAAATATACTTAAAAAAATTAAAACTCACTCAGGGAGCCATCATGCTATTTTTTTTTTTTTTTAATCTCCAGGCAAGTAATGCTAAATAGCATTAGCGGTAGTTGCCACATTGTTAGAACGTGTGAAAATGACCATTTGGAAATTTCTAGGCTGGCAGAAGTTTTTGAAGGTAAATTCACTGATGAAAACCTATTGGAAAAGCCACAAGACTATTATTTGTACTGTGGCATTTCCACACAAGTTCTATGTAGCCCCAACCGTCTGCAAATAGAAGCAGGAGGAAAAGAGAGAAGAGAAAGGTCCCTTGTGCTCCTTGGGGAATTAAGAGATGACAAACTATTGAATGTGCAGCAGGAAGCAAGCCCTCTCAGCCCGTCAAGCACATCTGTCAAGCCCTAGTTCTGAGAATAGAAAACTCTAAGCTCAATTTGAGTGTCACTATAAACTCCTCTCTGGGCCAGATGATTTTATGCGCATATTTATATCCAGAGTACAAACAACTTAAAGTGTTTATGCTTAGTAGTAATGAAAGTCATGTGTTTTCTTCAAATGCAATGAGGGAAAGAGCCTAAAGCTTCATTCAGAGTTAAAGCCTGAAGATATACAATATCTGTGGAAAACCTGGCCTACAAATGAAGACGCACTGTTTACCTATTCCGTGTAATTATAGAGAACATGCATTTTTATCCTTTGCATACCATTACTGAAGCCTCATTTTTCGGTTTTCCAGTGTGCGTTTTTCTCTGCAGTGTTGCCTGAAGCTGTGAAAGTGTCTCGGCTCCTCTTTCAGGGTCTCAAAAACCTCCGGCCACATACATTCCTGTGATTTTGTCATCTCCATTTCCTGCAAGGTCTCAGCCCCAGGGACAGGCAGTGAAGGATGCGTTCACCAAGCCCAAAAACTGAAGGGCAAAAACAATGAGGAGAGCCCTCCTGGGTGTGCTGGGGGTGGGGTGGGGGGCTTTGGTGGTCAGCCTTCCTGCTTGAGCATCCTAAACACCAGGAGAACTACAGGAGGCCAGCCGCGTCTTCCTACTGGACTTCCTTCTGGAGTCCTCAGAATCTGTCACTGAGCACAACCCTGAGGCATCAGCCTCACCTCAACTTCTAATCGCCAGTTATTTGACCTGTAGGGGAACAGCTCTCTGGCTCCACACAGTCCCTACCTCCCGCCCAGATGGAGACCGGCAGGGGTTAACCTTAAAGGGGCTGAGGAGACATTGCTGCTGGTCCTCAATTTATAACTCTTTGCTGCAGTCCAGCTCCTCTTTTTGGAGAGCCAAGGTCCCTGCCTCTGGCCATGTTCACCTCCATCAATGGCGCGCGCGCATCGCCTCTCCAGAGGACTCAGACGCTGGAGTGCGCCACCCACCACGGCCTGCTGTCCCGCACCTGCCCATCAACAGGGCTTTTTGGACTCAAGGAAGATTTCACAGCAGATTCACTTGAGGCTCCTAGACCTTTTTCTTTTAAAATTCAAAAAAGATGATACTCCTCAACCTCTTCTTCTTCTTTTTTTTTTATTAAATCATAGCTGTGTACATCAGTGCAATCATGGGGTACAATGTGCTGGCTTCATATACAATCTGAGATATTTTCATCCAACTGTTTGACATAACCTTCATGGGATTTTCTTGCTTATTGTATGAAAACATATGTATTCTGCATTTAGTATGTTTCACCTGTACCCTTCAAGATGCATCAACCTCTTCTTTTTGCTCTGTCTTAGTGGAGCGACTGCCTTTGTCTCACTTAGACAGCCCTGTCTGCTCGTCTCGGCTGCGGAGGAGAGCATCCTAACACTCATTCTTTCTAAACTTATGTTCTAATTTTCAAAGAACTTGGTACTTCATCTTAGATAATTTTTATTCACTCATCTTCAGTCTGATTCCACAGACACACAAGCCAGACACCACTGAGAATTCAGTTTCCCTCAGCACTTTGAATAGCCTCCCAAAATGGTTGCTATGAGGAAGCAAATATCCAGGAAGGAAAACAAAAAATAAAAACAAAGCAATTTGTAGAGTTGAATTAAAAATTGAACAGATAATCTCTACAGTAGGACTTTTACCGTCATTTCCCTGACGCATATAAACAATTTTAAGTAGAACCTAATTAAAGCTAAAAGAACCAGCTAACAACTATTTATAATTTTAAACTTCCTTTAATGTAGAACCTTTGCCTGCTTCATACATTTTGCATCACACCCACACATCCTGAGAAAAAATAGACATATGATTATTAAAGCTACATTATATTAACTGAAGATCTAATCCTCTCTTACCTGTAAATATGTTTCCAAACCTTGTCGTCGTTGTTCTAACACTTTTGGAACCCAGTTCCTAACATGTTTCGAAGGAATTTCTGGAGTTTTTATACATTTCTTAAGCTAGAAAGACAGAACAGAAAAAAAAAGCAGAAATGTCTGTTAATTATAATGACATTATTTGGGGAAAAAAAGGCCAATGAAAGAAAGTGAACCACTTCTATCTCCAATAAAAAAATAGAGGAACATATAATCACATTGAAATTCTGTCAAAAATTCTTTATTTAGGTGCCTAATTATTTGGGTTTCAGTATAAGGGTTTTGCATTTTGGTCATGTTACTGTGGATATTTCAGATTGGAATTATTTTTCCCGTAAAATTAAAAGTCTAATAAATGAGTTGAAAAGAAGTAAATTTAGTTTAAAAAAATCAATAAATACAACAAAATCTTGCATGTATTAAGTACTTTTGTGATAAAAAGTCATTCTACATATTTTTCCCATAAAGAAAGGAAAACAGGCTCGGCGCCTGTGGCTCAACGGGCTAAGGCGCCAGCCACGTATACCTGAGCTGGTGGGTTCGAATCCAGCTCGAGCCCGCCACTCAACAATGACAGCTGCAACCAAAAAATGGCTGGGCGTTCGTTGTGGCGGGTGCCTGTAGTCCCAGCTACTTGGGAGGCGGAGGCAGGAGACTCACTTGAGCCCAGGAATTGGAGGTTGCTGTGAGCTGTGATGCCACAGCCCTCTACTCAGGGTGACAGCTTGAGGCTCTGTCTCAAAAAAAAAAAGAAAGCAAAACAAAATGTAATTGTTTATAACCATTGTCCCTAGAAATGCCACATGATCATCATTTGGAGAGGGAGCCAAACAACTTAGAGGCTAATGTTTCCAACGTTCCTAACAATGAAGCTTGCTCTGTTGCCTGGGCTAGAGGGAAATGGTGTCATCATAGCTCACAGCAACCCTAAACTCTTGGGCTCAAGTGATCCTCCTGCCTCAGTCACCCCAGTAGCTGGGACTAAAGTACACACCATGGCTTTCCGTTCATGCAAACAGAATGACGGTTCTTAACTAGCTCTTTCCTGGCAGCAGTTTTGGGGGGAAAAGAAACGTTCTATTGGAAGTTAAGCTAGAGCTGCCTGTGGTAGGTAGAATAATCCCCCTTACCCAAAGATATCTAAATTCTAAATCTGTGACTGTTATCTTATGTGGCAAAAGGAACTCTGCAGATTGGACTGAATTAGAGATCTCAAAATGGGAAGATTTTACTTGATTACCCAGGTGGGTTCAGTGAATCACAAGGATCATAATAAGAGGGAGGCAGCAGGGTCAGAGTCAGAAAGAGATGGGAAGAGTGGACTTTGACAGAGGAGGAAGCACGTTCCTAAAAGCTGGAAAGAGAAGGGAATGGATTCTGCCCTAGAGCTGCCAGGAAGAATACAGTCCTGCTGACATATTGGTTTTAACTCAAACTCAATTTGGACTTCTGACCTTAAGAAGTATAAAAAAATAAATCTATGTTTTTTAAAACCACTGAGTTTAAGTTTAAGGTAACTTATTACAGCAGCAATAGGAAACTAATACAGTGCCTCTAAAAATGAATCTCAATGTTCCAATTAAAAAACTGGATAAACCCACCAAGTTCACTCCTTTCCTACACATGCAAAGAAACAGCATAATAATAAGAAAAAGCACAGAATGAAATCTGGATAGCCAAATCTGTAATAATAAATTCTTCCCATTCACAAGAACATATTCACCAATAACCATTCAAAGCTGAAATCTGTCATAAATCATAAAGAAGAAGGAGCCTTGGGCGGCACCTGTGGCTCAAAGGAGTAGGGCGCAGGCCCCATATACCGGAGGTGGCAGGTTCAAACCCGCCCAGGCCAAAAAAAAAAAACCACGCAAAAAAAAAAGAAGGAGCCTGTGAAAATCATGGATTTTAAGATGGCTGTCTGTGTCCTAAAATGTTGAGGTTTCAGGCAGCTGCCTGGGTCCTCAGTTGTTGGAGTGCTTTTGATGGAAAAATAAGCAGATACTCCAAAGTAAGGCACACATGAAATGACGTTTATTGAGGAAGAGAAAGATAGGTTTACAGAGTAAGAAAATTTACAAAGCAAGACAGGTTTGCCACAGACAGTGAACAGGCCTCCACTGGCATGGCAGGTGGGTAAAGAGGCCTTGAGTACGGTTCTCTTTTATACTGCCTGGGTTGGGCCCACCTTGAGATTCAGAGGTCACCTGGGAACCAGAGTCTTACTGTGCATGTGGACTCTCACGAGCCTCCCTGAGAGCCCACTGTGAGGGGGCTGCGGACTGAAATGTAGATTTAAGCAAACGACGTAATTAGTGTTAAGGCTGTTCTAGGTCACCTTCAAGACTCCATCATACCTGTTGCTAGGCCAGACAGCCTTCTACCTCCTTGTGCATTTGGCATGCTAAGTCCTGACTGGTAGACTGGTAGGACGTTCCCTCGTCCCCAGGTGTGAGCAAACACTTGGGACAGAATTTAGGTCCCCACCCACTCCTAGGAGACCAGGGGAGCGGAGCAGCTGCCATGCCTCTGAGGTAGAGCCTCCCGGTGAAAATGGTAAAGGAACAAGAGCCAGGGTCCCCAATGATCATGAAACCACTACACTATCCCCAGACGTTGATGTAGAAAGGAACACAAAGTTGTAGCTCTTAACGTCACCAGTATTTTGGTTTGAGAGTCATTTGTGGCCAAATCTAAACGCACGTGAATAACAGATGTGTCTGGCACTGCTAGCTGCCTACCCCAATATTCCTTCTCTTCTTTTCTTTGGGGAAAAAACCCCAAAATGGTGTTATTCAGAGGGCAACATGCTGAGCTCAAATCCTTAGTTTCCCAGGTTCCCTGTCATTAGGGAGCCCAGAGTTTACTGGATAAGGCTCCTGTTTTCCTAACCAAAAAACAAAACAAAAAAAGGCTCTTCTTTCTGTCAGAAATGCAGAAACAATGCCTATAGGGACGGCACCTGAGCTGTAACGAAAGGGTGAAATCACCTGCTTGGGAGGCAGGAAGACGGAAGACGGGTGTCGGGGAATTGCTGTACTTTTGCCCACCTTTAGTTTTCCTGCAAAGTGAGAGTAACAAATCTCTTACCCGTTTAAGAAATCTAGTAAGTGTCTCTTATACGCAATGAGATAGCCCTAACATAAAGGCATCAGTTGTTCTGGGGATTTTAAGTCAGCCATCCAAGGGGATGGTGGGTAGGCCTCTGGGTATGAGTGTGCAAATCTGGGACTCAGGATACCTACGTGGTATTTAGGGCCATGGGATTAAAGGACATGACACAGGGAGTCAGTCTAGATGGAGAAAATGAGCTGTGGTGGACAGAATCCCAAATGGTCCCAAGGCGCATGCCTCTCTAGAACATGGGCAGGCCTGTGGCTGTGATGGGATAGTCACTCCCAGGATTACACTGTGTAGCATATGACTTAGTCCTAGCAGACTGCCAGCTTTGAAGAAGTAAGCTGTCATGTAAAAAGGGCCATGTGGCTGGGACCTGAGCTGAAAGCTGCCCCTGGCCTCCAGTGAGCAAGAAAAAAGGGACCTCAGCCCTGCAACTGCCGGCCACTGAACTCTGCCTGCATGAGCCTGGAACCCCCCGAATCTCACACGAGATTATAACCTTAGCAGACACCTTGACTTCAACCAGGTGAGACTCTGAGCAGAAAACCACTAAAGTAGTGCCCAGACCCCTGGTCCAGGGCAAGTCTGAGGTAATAAATATGTTGTTTTAGCTGCTCCATTTGTGGGAATTGGTTAGACTGCAGCAGAAAACTAAGACAAGGGCCAAGGTCTGAGACATCCAACTCTGAGAGGCAGGGAGGAGAAACAGGCCATCAGTGAGGAGGGGAGGGCATGACTCCATCAGGGCAGGTGTGATCACACGGTGCCAGATGAGGACGGGACACCGATCACGGGAGGGCTACACCGAGAAGGGAGTGGGGCTGGGCGCAGTGGCTTCACCTGTAGCTGTACACTCTGGGAGGCCATGGCAGGTGGATTCCTTGACCTCAGGAGTTTGAGATGAGCCTGAGCAACAGCGAGACCCCATCTCTACTAAAAAAAAAAAAAAAAAAATAGAAAAACTAACCTGACGGGATGGCTGGCACCTGTAGTCCCAGCTACTCAGGAAACTGAGGCAAGAGGATCGCTTGGGGCCAGGAGTCTGAGGTTGCTGTGAGCTGTGACACCATGGCCCTCCACCAGGGTAACAGAGTCAGACTTTGTCTCAAATAAAAAAGAAGGGAAGTGGGAGGGAGAGGCTCTTCTATCAAAGAATTCTACTAAAAGAGAAGTAGTGCAATGGGATGAATGTGGAAGGGGACCATGGGGCCAAAGGCAGGATTAATTTTTGTTAACTGGAGAGACTGATTCAGCATTGACGGGGAATGGATGATGCAAGAGAGAGGAGGAGGCAAAATTCATGATTGCCTGCAAAGGAGTAAATATATATCTCACCTCGACACCGCTGGAGAGATTTCTCCACAAGAACGAGGCCAAAATGCTGCGTTGTTCTGTGGTAATAAGCTTGGTAAGTTTCAGTTTGAACATAACTAACTTGCTTTGAAATTACTGAGTCATATCATATCTTATATTTCAGAACAGAAAATCAACTCCATTATCTTTCTTTAAAAAGAAAAATCTTGAAGGTAACAGCACTGAAGACATTTTTCCTTTTCACTGATGTCAGGAGTACTGAGGAAGTGGATCATCACAGCTGCTGGCCTGTGACAGCGTCGGTAGGTGAGTAATGAATTGCCTTAGATGAGAGACAAACCCAGACAATATGTTTCCAGTAAGGCTCAGCTGCTTGCAAGACAAATACTCCTCTGCTGCTTCCTCCGATGATTAACTGTCCTGGCCATGCTGTGTCCAGGCAAACGGCCTTTCTGATTCACCCAGATAAGCAGCAGATTCCACAATACCACAAACACAATCCCCTTTTCCTGGTGTGACCACGCCCTTTTCCTTTTTACACGGCTAAGAGAATTAACCCTGAACTAACTGCACACACACCTGCTCTCATACTCATGGCTCACGGCAATTGTGCGCCACATAAAGGATCAGAAATATTTTCCCCAAGCACATGAATAAAAAGAACGAAAAAAGGGGAAAAAAGTTAAAGAAGTAGGGACATTTGGGACCAATCTAATGTTTTCCCCCATTCCATCACCTCCATTTCCTCGGGGTTCCCTATTGGTTTGACCCCGCATAGCAGCCTTCTTCTTATGAAATATATACTTCCTCAAACTAAACAAAAGTGATGAAGTATTTTATTCAAGCCAAAAGTAGGCAATAACAAAAGTGAAGACAGTTAATTAATTATTATTTTTGAGGTGGAGTCTCTGTTGCCCTGGGTAGAGTGCCAGGTTTCACAGCTCAGAGCAACCTCAAACTCCTGGGTTTAAGTGATCCTCCTGCCTCGGCCTCCCAAAGTGCAAGGACTGTAGGTGTAAGCCACAGCGCCTGGCCAAGATAGTTAACTCGAACCTGAATCAGCACTATGCTTCCCTGAAACCTTTGTGAATAAAAGGGTGACCCAAAATTGACACAAAACAGCTGGAAAGTCATGTAAACTAAATTACGCTTAGCAGTCTGCAATGCAGGGAAGGTTTTTTTGCCCAGATGTGTGATTTTGGGCCTAAGAAGGTAAAACTCTTTTCAAGCACTATTTGGGGGTGAGGGGGCAGGAGAGACAGAATCTCTGTCGTTCCTGGGTAGAGTGCCATGGTCTAATCATATCTCACAGCAAACTCAAATTCCTGGGCTCAAGCGATTCTCCTGCCTCAGCTTCCCAAGTAGCTGGGACTACAGGTGCCTGCCACAAGGCCTGGCTATTTTTCTATAATTAGTGGTGATGGGGGTCTCACTCTTGCTCTTACTCAGGCTGGTCTCAAACCCCTGAGCTCAAGTGATCCTCCCACTTAAGCCTCCCGGAGTGCTGGGATTACAGGCGAGAGCCAGCGTGCCTGGAAACAAGTGCCACCATTTAAAATAGTGAATCGTTTGCTGTAGTGGGGTGTGGAAAGGAGCACAGGGGAATGCGCTTACAAGCTTGAAGGCTCACCTGCCATCGGAGCCTGTTCCTGAGCTGTCCCAGAGAACAGGATGGCGTTTGTTTTTGCGTCACTGTGGTGGTGGTGCTCTTCCCACGGAGCACTAGCAGAGTAGGAGCGACAGAGAAATCAGGGCAAGTGCAACCTGGGTCACTCTTCACAGTGAACATAAATAATCCCCCACACTAGAAACTTTTCTTTCCAAGCAAAATCTCTCTCCAGAGAGATTTAACATGCATAAAGTTCACCACTATCCCACTTACCAAGTGCTTATTTAACGCCTGACATACACAGGTATGCCTAATACTCCAACAGTGTGCAAGACACAAAAGAAGACCTGGTCCCTATTTTTAAAAATGTCCTAATTAGACAAAATCTAGGGATCACGAAGGTGCCAATCATCTCTTAAATGTTTCTAATGTTCAAGTAAAAAGCTCTATTCTAAATGGAACAGGAGATCTAATAACAAACAAAATAGGGAATAAAGTGAGCTGATGCGTAAGAAAGAGCACTTGAAAGGTCTTGGTGTGGTGTGAGCACGGGAAAGACGTTCACCATGGCAAAGGCAGACGGGGTGACGGGGAGACTGGCTTGGCTGTCACTGACGATTTCTTAGGAGGAGGAGTGAGAAAGACAGTCAGCCAGTAAAGGGGTTAGTGGTTCCTTCAAAGATGTCTAGGTCCCAGGGCCCTAAATCTATTGTGTGTTTGCTTTCATGGGAAAGGGGCTTTGCATATGGGATTTAATGAAGAATCTTGAGATGGGAAGATTTTCCTGGATTATCTAGATGGCCGCAGTGCCACCACAAGGGGGAAGGAGTGTGAAGTCAGAGAGCAGATGTGACAATAGATGTGAGGATGGAGGCAGAAGGGGGAGTGACATGACTGCCACCTTTGGAGATGGAGAAGGCCGTGAATCAAAGAACGCTGGCAGCCTCTAGAACAGTGATTCTCAACTTGTGGGTCGTGACAGGGTTTCTGCATTAGGAAGATTGAGAACCACTGGTCTAGAACATGGAAAAGACAAGGAAACAGATCCTCTCCTGGAGTCCCCAGCAGGACCGGAGCCCTGCTGACCCAGTTGAGGAAGATAGTAAGTGTGTGTTGCTGGAAGCCAGTAGGTTTTTGGCGATTTCTCACAGTAGCAATAGGAAACTATTAACGACATAGGGTTTAAGATTACTGGCCTTGAGAGTCAGCGTCTATGATGTGGTAGATAGTAGAGACCTATTTCAGTGCATTTGAGTGAGACAATGAAGATGAAAATGCTGTAGGAATGACCATAACCTGGAGAATCTTCTTAAAACGGCCACTACGGTCTTTTGTAATTGAGATCTGTAGTTTGTTCTTAAGCGGAATATGTGTGTTTGTTGGAACAGGTACATTTACCTATTACCTGTCATAGCCTCTGTTTGTAAGTGCAAGTTGCACTTAAGCCATAAGTTTATAACTGGGAACTGCCTGCATGTGATGACCCACTCATAAGCCCATCCAGGTTCCTGGCACTTCTTCACAGGCTCCTGTCCTCAAGGTTACCACACCTCAGGGGGCCAGCCAGACGTCAAGTTTTGTGCAGCAGTATGGAAAGTAGCCCCTCCCAGTTCTGCACCGCCCTGTCACCTGTGGGTAAGGGGTTGGAGGAACCAAGTGGCATAGTCTGGGCATTTCACCTTCACTCTCATCCTACAATCAAACCCCAATATCACAGGTCACTTTTTAAAAACAACTTGTCCGTGCCGGGCTCAGTGGCTCATGCCTATAATCCTAGCACTCTGGGAGGCCAAGGCAGGAGGATTGCTTGAGCTCAGGAGTTTGAGACCAGCCTGAGCAAGAGTGAGACCCCCCATCTTTACTAAAATAGAAAAACTAGCCAGATGTTGTGGTGAGTGCCTATAGTCCCAGCTACTCAGGAAGCTGAGCCAAGAGGATTGCTCAAGCCCAAGAGCTAGAGGTTGCTGTGAGCTATGATGCCACAGAACTCTAGCCTGGGCCACAGTCTGACTCTGTCTCAAAAAAAGGAGACAGGAGAGTGGAATGGCACTCCAGTCTCCAGTTTTTGTTGTTAACTCTTCTTTCTTAGAAGGGCTCACAAACTGTCCATGGAACCAGAGAGGGGGACAGCCCTCACATCCCCTCAACCCAACCTAAGGCCTCACCTCTCTCTCCCTCACAGTCAAAGTAGAAGGCTCCAGGCCTTTCACTGAAATCAGACATCTTTGGGTCAGTCTGCCTTGGCAGGTCACACAACAAACCAGGACAAGTCTGAAGTCCCTTCTTTAGGCTAAACAATAGGCAGCTCATGAACGTTCTGTAAAGTCCTCGTCTACACATGGAGAAGAAAACGAGACTGAGTGCGTGAGTGTGGCAAGATCAGATGAGCTGGGTTACAACTTGGTGGCAGCACACAGAGCGGCCTGACTGCGCTTCGTGGCCACACAATAATGGTTCCAGTATTAGGAGGTAAGAACAAGGCAGGCGTGGCAGGAAGGCCTGAGGGGAAAGGGCAGATCCTGGGGGCATTCCTCAGGCAACTGCAGCAGGCCTGCTGACACCGGAATGTGAAGAGAAGACTTCTATTGAATCTGAAGTTGTTCAGGCTCTTTTGACAATAATAGTGTTAATCCAAGTCTCTTATTACCCGCCCCCCCCATTGTCATTTCCCTTTCTCTCTTGTGTGTTATATTTCTCGTTCCCCACGCTAGTCCTGAATGGTTTACCTGCCATTTTACATAGAGGCAACACAAATATTTTTAACAACAGTGAAGTCACATCCTAACATTATTAATAGGCCTATTGTTCATTTTAAATAAAAGAAAAAACTCCCCCATTTTCCACTTACATCTTAATGTAGAAATAGAAATATAGAATAGAAAAATAATTTGGTTTTCTCCTTTAATATTTATTAAGTGGACTATCATGCTGCCATTTCTGCAAGGGCTCAAAAGATTTTGATGAAATATCCACCCCCAAATCTCCCTCCTTTTATTCTTTCCCTTTTATTGTCCTCCTTCTACACGACTTCCCCCAAAGAAAGTCACCGTATGAGTCAGTCAAAATCCACGGGGGAACCTTTCTGAAATGGCCAAATGAAGTCTGCCCTCTTGCTCCCTGGCAAATCTGTCATCCCATAGCTGGTTACTTTTCTTCACCTATGTAATGAAACTTATGATTTATTACAAACTTGGTCCAACGCCTAATTTCTGTTCATAAAACCCTGTCATTCTTGGATGAACTGTGCTGTTCAAGGGCCAAGATTATAATGAAACACCGGTTGGACAGTTCCCAGTGGTGGGATTTAAGAGATCTAAGAGATACTGTCTTTGACAGAGAACAAAGAGGTTTAGAATCCCCCTCGTCACCCTCTCTGAGTCATCAGTGCTAACGTTCCCGAGCCTGGATCCTTGTACATATATTGAACCATTTCTCTTTAGATACATCCAGTGCTTTTATTTCAGATCTTTCAAAACACCACCTTTTCCAACAAGTTCACCGAAATTAAGTGGAAGTGAAGTAATGATCTTGCTTCCTTATCCCGTTGCCTTGGAAGAGTTTCCAACTTCACAACATCAAAACTAGGGCAGCTACTTGCTTCTTTCATCTACAGATGGATCCCTTTATCTATAAATGTGTTACTGTAACGTTTTCTAGAACATAAATGGCTAAAGACATCAGATAGAGCTGGCCCAAAAGATATTAAAGAGTTGGGACTTTGCCTCATTAAACTTTGTATGTTCCAGCGGGGGTCAGTGCAGGTGCATGAATAATTTAAAAATGAATTGGCTACTAGTCTTTCACCTGGAAAAACAGGTGAAAAAACAGGTGAGGCTCTTTATATGGCCTTTTACAGCATTGAAATATGTGCTTGTGTTTCAAAAAGGAAATCATAAGAAAAGAAACAATGGTGACCTTAGGCAAATAATAACAAAGCCAGAAACTCAGTTCTGCAATGGGTATTGGCAACAGTCCAGTCATTGATAGCTTTGTCCCTAGAAATTTATAGGAATGATGAGTTGTCACCTCTCAGAGATTTCAAATTGCTGCTTCTCAGTCACTCACCTTAGACAGGCTAATATTTCCTCTAATCTCAAACCATGGCGGTCAGAACCACAGAACGATAAACGGACAGACCAGACAGGGGAGTCACACAACACTTCTCAAAGTGGGTTCTGCCTGCAACAGTCCTGGGAGCTGGGGGTCATAGTGTTTGGTGGCCATGTGAATCTAGTCAACATCACATATTATAAATACCCCCATCGTGGACATGTATGATGCACTGTTGTACATTAAGACTCTGGGAAGCTGATCTCTAAATACATATGGCCACAGAATCCTATTTCTAAATAATGCCCATTACTTTTGCGCAGAATCTACTTTGCTGTGTCCTGAAGGCCATCGATGGCCCTTTCATGCACCTGAGCAGGGATTTGAAACTTGCAATGTGTTTGTGCCAGAAATGGCCTGCAGGCCCCTGGCTACCAATACATCCTCCTTTCTCAAGAAAGGTGACCCTGACCATCTGCCGTGGGAGTATAGACCAGAAGGAGCAGCAAGTGGGAAGCTTGACAAAGGCTGGCAACTCCAGGGTGGAGCTGCCAAGTCCCGGCTGGGCCTGAGTGTGCACTCGTCCCTGAAGCTATGGTGATGCTCTGATGGTCAGGGCGGGGCAGAGCAGCCGCAGGGACGGGCAGGAGCCCTGGGGGCGCCTCTGACACTTACAGTGGGACAGATGGGAGAATGGCACACTTTCTGCAAATACTAGATTTATGAGCATGTTCATGGCATTTGCTTTTACTTTGAAACAGGTCCACACCTATTAGACTAGACAGGGAAATGTACACAGTTTTTTGCTACAAAATTCAAATAGCGTTGGGGGTTATGCAGGCTTCCGGGGCAACTACAGGCACCTGGTGTGTGAAACAGGTTCCCCAATCTGGATGGCAGGAAGCTACCAGGACCCACTCAGGGGCAGCACGGCCTGCTGCTGTGGTCAGGGGTAGATGGTATATTTTCTGGTCTGCTTCTTCCCTCCCCTCTTTCCCTTCACCCCCTGTCCTCTACCCATCACTCAGCTTGACACAGTATCCTGAGAAAACATTTCAAGAGTCCGTTCTTGGCTTTAAAAAGCCTGAGCCTCAGGAGCAGCAAGAAAAAGCCAGGGCAGGGACAGGAGAGTTGGGAGAATCCCTGATGAGGGGACATACAGTTTATCCCATCCCTGCTCCCTCCCCCAGACAGAAGGTACCACGTGGGGAAAGGAGCCCCGAGGAGAAGGAATGTCGACCCTGACAGGTGTGGGAGGCGCATGGCTCCCACTCCAGACTGCGCCTCAGAGAGGAGTAGAGATGAGGGGAGGGCGTGAAGGTCAGAGGGAGCGAGGGTGCGAGGGCTGTGTGCAAGTGGCAAGGAGGCAGAGCTGGCTGCACTTTCCTGAGTTCCCCGTGAGAGTGGCTGCCTCGCAGGTGGCCAAGAGTGGCACCAAACTAGCGCAAAAAGACAGCAGGAAGGGAAGAGAGCAAGGGTCGCTCAGCAGAGAACCAACAACCACAACAGTCACAATCTCACAATACAAAGGGGCAGCAGAGGGGCCTTGGGGGTGATTGACTGGAAGCTCTGTTGGGCCCTGGCCCCATGCAGGCCTCTGGCCTGGAAATTGGTTCCGACTTCCTTGCCACCCACTGTCCCCCAGCTCTGGTCCTGGCCGATGCCAACACAGACAGATGCCCACGAAGACCAGACGCTCCTGTCCCATATTGGTACTAAGGAGTCCTCCGTAACAGAAGGAAGAGGTGACGGGAGCTGTGAGAAAAGTTAACTTCTGCTGAAGGAAAACAAAGTCTTAGTTCACACACGCGTGTTTGTGGGCTGAGATTTGTCCACAGTGGTTTACTCCTAGAGTTATTGTTTGTTCTGACGAATGATTGTTTCTCATGATGAATAGTCACAAAACAGCTCTAGCTTCACGGAGCTCAGGGTAGACACACATACACACAACACAGGAGAGACACACGCACAGAACCCCAACACACAGGGACAAACACGCACACTAGAGACACACAGACGTGTACAGCGCCGCACACTCAGAGACACACAAGCACACAGACTGACTATACACGGACATACACACGCACGCCATGCCCACCACATGGAGACCTCCCCCCACACACACGTTTCCTCCTTGACTCCTACTTACCTTGTCTGCACCACCCACGGCCTGATGGTTTCCTCAGTATTAGGAGTGTCATGGGCATTTTCGCGTCCACCACAGGGGGAATCCAGGTCAAATGTCCTCTTGTCTTTGAGTATCCAAATTCCATTTCACCCCGGGCTGGGGCAAAACGGTTGTTGGCCTTTATTACTGCAGCAGAGACAGGCCTTGTTGTTCCTCCTGTGCCCATGCTCTTAATCCTTCACTGATTCTCAACTTGATACCTGGACACAGGCATAGCTGAGGCCCCTCTAGACCATGTCAGCACCCTTGGAATAATGACACGGAAGGAACTTGTACCCTTGACTATTTCACAGGGGGCAGGCGGCCCAGCATGGACTTCCATATGAAAAAGAGATAAACTCTCTTATTTGAAGCTACTGTTATGTAGAGTCTCTATCAAAGATGCTAATAACATATCCCAATTAATACAATACTTGAGGGGTTTGAGTTTTAAGGCCTTTTTTCAAGTGAGAGAGAAAACCTTGGTCCCACATAAGATAGAGAGAATTGAAACCCCCTCATAAACTGTGGCCCTGCACGTTATACACTTAATGAAATGGTTAACTGGGATAAAATCCACTCATCAGAAAAGTGAGACAAAGAAACTTGTCTGTCTTTGTCCTGGCTCTGTATGGGGAAAAACGTATTCCAGGATCATTCTTAACCACAGATCTGCCTCCATTTGGGGTCCTAAAGTTTACACTGCTTGCATGGCCTGTTAAAGGAAAGCACATAAAGCTTGGTCCTAAACTTGTGATACCCCTGAGACATCACGCAGAACCAAAGGCAGAACCATGCTGGAAGGACACATCTTTAACCCAGATCAGGCAGATAAAGCCCCACTGAAATGCGATTATACAACATACAGGAAAGCAATCAATCATAAATGACAGTCAACAGAGAGGGCAAAACATTCAGGAAAGAGCTCGATGGTCTTCAGCCCACACTCCATTAGATGTTATGCTCTTGACCAAGCCCGTATCTTCCATGCCAATCTCATGTACTTTACTGGGAACCCTAGTGTCTGGGCTCCAGTCTCTATGTGTACCACGCCCCTGTCACTCTGAGGTCCTGCTGCCAACCCTAGGAATTCTAAGGGAACATGACACATCCCTTCTTGGGACTACAGGCTTCAGGCCCCTTTCTTTTCTTGGGAGAAATCTTTATGCACACACACATACACACACATTTAGACAACTTAACTCTTGCAGGACTTAGTCTTTTCTGCCATTGAGAGGAGTGTGAAGGGAGGGTCATCATTTCATTTATTCTCATTCTTCTGCAGTGGATACAAAACAAAGTGATATTTCAATAAATTACCTTGTGTTCAAAGAAGGCATTTTCAGAGTCTTTAGAAAAGATACAATCTGGCCAGGTGCGGTGGCTCACACCTGTAATCCTAGCACTCTGGGAGGCTGAGGCATTAGGATCACTTGAGCTCAGGAGTTGGAGACCAGCCTGAGCAAGAGCAAGACCCCATCTCTACTAAAAATAGAAAAATTAGCTGGGTATCATGGCAGGTGCCCATAGTCCCTGCTATTTGAGGCTTAGGCAGGAGGATTGCTTGAGCCCAGGAGTTTGACATCGCTATGAGCTATGATGCCATGGCACTCTACCCAGAGTGACAGGGTGAGACTCTGTCTAAAAAAAATTAAAAATAGGCTCAGTGCCTATAGCCCAAGCAACTAAGGCACCAGCCATATATACCACAGGTGGCAGATTCGAATCCAGCCTGGGGCCCGCCAAACAACGACAGCTACAACCAAAAAATAGCCAGGCGTCGTGGCAAGCACCTATAGTCCCAGCTACTTGGGTGGCTGAGGCAAGAGAATTGCTTGAGCCGAGGAGTTGGAGGTTGCTGTGAGCAGTGACACCACAGCACTCTACCCAGGGTGACAGCTTGAGGCTCTGTCTCAAAAAAAAAATTAAAAATAAAAAAAGAAAGGCTATAATCTTGTCTAATTATCAGAGAATCAGGTTTCAAAGTGGAATCTCTCATTCCCTCTGCTCATCGTGGCCCCCTCTTTCATCTTCTTCTCAGCTCATGCTGGTCCTTTACTATTAAGCTCAAGTGTCCCTCTTCTAAGATGTGTGGGCAACATTTAATGAAGAAGGAAAAGGAGAAGGACAATGGTCATATTTACTGAGCCCTCACACTGCTGTAAGCACATCATGTGTCATGTCTCGTTGAAGCCCACAACAATTTTATGAGGTTGGTGAAATTATCACCCCCCGTTTTATAGACAGGGAAACTGAGGCACAAGAGGATTATAATCAGTTGTCTAGAGTCACACAGGAAGCATCAGCACTGGGATTCAAACCTATATGATGTTCTCAGAGTTTTTCTGTCTGAGTTTGGGTTTTCCAAAAGTAGACCCTGGAGATCAGAATTTGGGCATAAATGGTCTGTTTACAAGGTAATCCCAGGAAGCCCAGGCGAGGGAGTGAAGGAATGAGATAGAGAGGAAGGAGGAAACTCAGTCAAGGGTTTATTTGTGGGTAATAGGGCTAAATTCTACAGGGACCTTTTGAATGGTTAAGAAAAATACGCCTTAGAATTGTTCCACCCAGGAATGGGGGAGCTGGGGTGCTGATACTCTAAACGCAGGCCTCTGAGTGTTTGTTCACGGTCGGCCCTCAGAGTCCTAACCCCTTGGCACTTCCAGCTTGTCCTATGCTTGAGCTAAGCACACACCTGTGCAGGGGCTTGAGATGTGTTGATGGTGTGTGTGGAAATGACCCTCTAACGCTGTACTACATGTCCAGGGTGGGCCTTAGAGCGGCAGTCCCCAGCCTTTTTGGCACCAGGGATAGGTTTCATGGAAGACAATTTTTTTTTTTTTTTTTTGAGACAAGGCCTCAAGCTGTCACCCTGGATAGAGTGCCTTGGCATCACAGCTCACAGCAACCTCCAATTCCTGGGCTCAAGCGAGTCTCCTGCCTCCGCCTCCCAAGTAGCTGGGACTACAGGCGCCCACCACAAGGCCCGGCCATTTTTTGGTTGCAGCCGTCATTGTTGTTTGGCAGGTCCGGGCTGGATTCGAACCTGCCAGCTCAGGTGTCCGTGGCTGGCACCTTAGCCCGTTGAGCCACAGGCGCCGAGCCCATGGAAAATAATTTTTCCATAGATAGGGGAGGCATTAGATTCTCATAAGGAGTGCACATGACCTAGATCCCTTGCATGTGCAATTTATAGTAGGGTTCATGCTCCTGTGAGAATCTAATGCTGCTACTGATCTGACAGGGAGTAAAGGGGAGCAGGTGTAAACACAGATGAAGCTTTGCTCACCTGCAAACTGCTTACCTCCTGCTGCGTGGCCTGCTTCCTAGCAGGCCATGGACCAGTACCAGTCCACGGTCCCAAGCGTTTGGGACTGCAGGCTTAGGGGACGTGAGACAGGCACTAACAGTGTCTGCTGTACCAGCCACTTACCCGGCAGGCTCTCCTGCCTTCCTATCTTCCCTCTATTCTTTTTTTTTTTTTTTTTTGAGACAGAGCCTCAATTTGTCACCCTGGATTGAGTGCCGTGGCATCACAGTTCATAGCAACCTCCAACTCCCGGGCTCAAGCATGTCTCTTGCCTCCACCTCCCAAGTAGCTGGGACTAAAGGCGCCCGCCACAACGCCCGGCCATTTTTTGGTTGCAGCCGTCATTGTTGCTTGGCAGGCCCAGGCTGGATTCGAACCCTCCAGCTCAGGTGTACATGGCTGGTGCCTTAGCCCATTGAGCCACAGGCGCCGAGCCATTCTTCCCTCTATTCTAATAGAATTTAGCACATTATTGTGAAGTGCATAGTATGCTTGTAAGTCAAGAAAAACCATAAGTCTCATTAACTAAAATAAAAAAGCAAGCTTATTGGTTCATGTAACTCTGAAGTTGGACGTCCATCCATCTGGAAGAAGGGACAGTGCAAGCTATGTCATTATGCTCTTGCTCTGACTCTGTCTCTCATTTTTTAGATCTGCTTTTCTTCTGTGCTAGCTCTTATTTCAGGTAAGATTTTTCCAGGAAGAGGCAAAGGCAGCTCCTATCTTCTTCTTATCTTGCTCTCTCAGATGGCAGGAATGCTGCCGCCTTCTTTCATTCCAGCAAAAGTCTTGGGGAAGGATTTAAAGGACTGATCTCAGGTCACATGTCCATTCCTAAACCAGTCACTATGACCAAGGAGATAGGACACTCTGATTAGCCAGGGCTAGTCACCTCTCCATCCTCGGAGCCAGAGAGGCGACATTAGCTCTGACGAAATCACACTGATGGCAAGCGGGGTTGTCCCCATAAAGAGATGATGGGCAGACAAAAGTCTATGTCCACTACGCTGCTCTCCATGGCCACACCGTAATCTCCTTCCGTGTGAGGACTGGGTCTGATTTCGTTTTTTATTCCCAGCTCCTCACCCAGTACATAGCACAGACAAAATGCTTCCTTCACATTCGTCGAATGAATGAATGAGGCTCAGTATCACCTGAAGAGGAAATGGCTGCAGGGTTTCCAAAACGCTTAATGAAGTTGTTATCTTCCTGAGGTTAGGATTCTCCTAGTGTTTGCCTTACCTGACGCAAATTCAAATTCAGGCCTGCTTTACCTTCAAATCTTCAAATTCAGGCCTGTTTTACCTTCAAATCTTCAAATTCAGGCCTGCCTTACCTTCAGGCTCCTGCCAAGCCCCTGCTCAGGCCCGTGTGCTCTGCCCGTGCCCTGGACCTCTCTCTGCCCTCCTCGGCTGGCTACTCCTCTGTGTCCTTGGGGTCTCACCTTGCATGTCTCTTCCTTGGACACCTTTTCTATCTCTTCAATTAAGATAAGTGCCCCTGCTATAGCCTCCCAGGGTACCTCATCTTTCCCCCTTTTCAAACTTATTTTATTGTAACGACTTGTTTCATCAGGTCTTTCTCTACCACATTGTAATTTCACGGAGGTAAAGGACTTCTGGGAGGTTTTCTGGCACCAACCAATTCTCAGACATCAGCTGGGTGACCTACAATTCCATTCAATTCACCCAGAGTTAGTGCAGACCCCACAAGTCAAGGGCTCAGTCCCATAAGACTACTCCCACTTCAGACGCCAATCACAAGTTCCAGGCCATCCATATTGCTGCCTGACCAACTATAAACCAGGGGTTCCCACAGCTCCCTTCTGTTCAATAATTACTAGAACGGCTTACCTGACTCAGACCCTGGAGTTACATTTACTGATGCTGAGGCCAAGGGAAAACTTCTTCGCCCTCTGAAATTTCACTGAAAATCACTGACAAGAGGCAAATTAGTGGGAGAGTAAGGCATTCAAATTTATTTGATCATAGTTTTACATGATGTAAGAGCCTTCAGAATGAAGACTCAAAGATCCAAGAGAAATTGTCCAGTTTTTAAGGTTAGATTCAACAAAGTATGGATAACCATGTAGAAATGTGACTGGACAAAGAGGGGATGGTCTAACGCGGATAGCCTGAGTGGGGAAACCCAGCGAGGCCTGTCTGTCTGGATTCTTCTCGGCCTCTCTGAGCAATATTCCTTCCTTCTGGTGTGGGGGAGGGCCCTCCCTGGAATTGGGGTCTTATGATCCATATTCAAACAAAGTAGGTCAGATAATTTCTTTATGGTCAGTTTTTACACAGAAAGGTGGAGGAAAAATTAGTGCAATAATTTTGGGTTTATGGCTGGCTTTGGAAAAGGGGATTCTGATTTCTATGACCCACCTTGGGGAAGAGGGATTCTCGTTCTATGGCTAACCTCGGGGGAGCATGGGACTGGGAGATGAGAGGGCAGAGAAGATCAGAGAAAAACTTCTGCTTCTAAGGTTCCTTCCAAGGCCTTCGTTTGGGGATATTGTTTCTGAGTCCCAGCACTGGTTTATTGTTAAGGATATGGATGAACAACAGAGGAAGTACATAGGGCAAGGTCGAGATGGGTCCCAAGTGCAAGAGCTCCTCCTGTCCATGGATTGGAGTACGCCACCCGCCACCCTCTCAGTACATGGGAGCATTCACCAACCCAGAAGCTCTCCACTTCCCACTGTTCAGTTCTTACCGGCCTCAGTGTCTAGTTCCTCTCCTTTCCTTCTGGGGGGTTGATAGGTAGTTAAGAGCTCCAACTCTCCAGTCCCTTGGCCTTTCTGGTGACTAGCCCCATCCTAAAGCTATCTAATAGTCCCACTTTAGCCACTTTACTAGTATAGACTTGAGTGTGATGGAAAGGGGTTCCTTATGAATAACAAAAGAAAAACCCATCAGGAAATTCTAAGAGTTTGAGGAACCCTCTGCCAGGAACCAGGGACAAAACCCAATATATCTCTTATTACACCACAGGAACACATTAACCACATTCACACCTGTGTTCCTTAGTCTAGCACAGCACCTGGCACACAGTAGGGGTGCAATCTAGATTTGTTAAATGAATTAATGAACCAACAAATGAATACATTATTTCTTTGAAGTGTAGGAGAAGCTCCTCCAATCCTGGGGCAGCTCAGCTGAGTTCTGGCCCTGGAGCCCTCTTGACTCATTAAAAACATCTTGTGCCAGTTTTCCAGGAGGCCTGGGGTAGATTTGGAAGAGTGTCTCTCTTTACTACAAGAGAAGCAGCTTTCGGCTTTCATCAGCTTCCTGAAAGGATGTCCTAATGGCGTCCCAGGGGAAGCAGCTGTCTTTGGGATAAAGGAGACAAAGGCTGCCTTGTTTCCAGGCCAGCCCAGCCGCTCTCCCTCCTTCTCCCGGAAAGGCAGCCTGCCACCAGGCTTCAAGGAACTCTACCCTGGCCGCCACAGACATCTCCTGAGAAGCAGCTTCCTAGCAAATGAGTCACTGGAAAAAGAGACCCAAACCCACCTGGAAAGCAAAGTTAAATGGGATTGTACAGACATGGAAGAGAGCTGCTGCTTCTCTTTTTTTCCCTGAGAAACAGATTCCCAGAGATACCAGTGTAAAATGAAATCAACACAATTCCTACTAGAGTCCCTATGGAGGGAGGGGCACCGGGGGATGGGGGACAAATAACCACATTAATGATTCTGTTCTGTCACTTTCCCATCTGTTGTCTAAATTAAAAAAAGAATTAAAGCTAGGCATATTTCTTCTGTGGCTGCCAAAATCAAAAAAAATCATGACTACTAATATAAGTGAGAAACCTGGATTTTATTTCATTGACAGTAATGCTCAAAGGATTATAAAAACAGGACATAACAGCATTCAAAGTAGATAATATTTGATATATTTTCATCAAATAATGTAAATTAAAATAAATATTAAAAATCTCAAAATTCAAAACTTTCATGTTGTCAAATAAGTATTTTTTTTCCCTAAAACTTCAACATTTATCTTTAAAATTAAAAGGCAAAATACATATCAAAAGACATGAATGGGCTCAGTGCCTGTGGCTCAAGCGGCTAAGGCACCAGCCATATACACCTGAGCTGGTGGGTTCAAATCCAGCCCAGGC
>CAUYRH010107778.1:0-11681 GCA_963574655.1 Perodicticus potto | reverse complement strand
CGAAAGAACAGACGCAACCACTTGCCCAGTCTCTGCCGCTCCTGCCTTCCTCAGGGTGTCCAGAAGCCTCACGCTGTCTCCCTGTGTCCCCAAGGGGAAGTTCCTGGGTAGATCTCACCTGCCAGAGATGCCTGAAGTCCTCTCTCCCCAGTCTCACCGTGCCCAGCCGCAAGGAAGCTGTTACTCGGCTGCCATCTTGCTCCGCCTCCGCTTTCTTTATAATTCTAATATCGCTTTATAGACCAAAGGCACATATTTTCAACATTGTTATTATAATAAATATTTATTTTGGAATGTTGAAATCTAGCAATAGCAATGAAAAAAAATATATATATATTTTGGGACAGAGTCTTACTATGTCACCCTCGGTAGAGTGCTGTGGAGTCACAGCTCAAACTTCAAACTCTTGGGCTTAAGTGATTCTCTTGTCTCAGCCTTCCCTAGTAGCTGGGACTACAGGTGCCTGCCACAATGCCCGGCTATTTTTTTTGTTGTTGTTGCAATTGTCATTGTTGTTTAGCTGGCCTGAGCTGGGTTCTAACCTGCCAGTCTTGATGTATGTGGCAGGTGCCATAACCACGGTGCCACAGGAGTAAAGCCAGCATATAGCTATCGTCCTGTTAATAAAATATACAATGGTTTATTTTGAATATAATGTATGCCAAGGATTATGTTGATAAATTTATTTGTTTGCTTATTTTACCCTCACAATGACATTAGAAGATATTTATTGTGCCCACAAACCTGAGACCCAAGATTCAAAGAGTTGGAAGTGGAGAAATAACAAGACAAATATTGAAGAAAGAAAAACATATCAATTAAAAAAAAAAATAAACTTGCTGGTTACTTTTTGGAATAGCAGAAGGAAATACTTAAATCTCAAAAATAAGTTACAAGTGTAATGCATCTACCATTATTAATTAACGAACAAAAGATCCAAACCTCTCTTAATCCAGCAGACTAGCAGAGGCTTTTTGCATTGTGATACTTGCAAGGTTCCCAAGAGCCACAAAAGCAAGAAAATTCTAATTAGAAAGCATGCTATAGTCTCTCTCACTTATCAAAGCAAGTTGAAATCGAGTTTGTTATTGTGCAACAGACAAGAATATGTAAGTATGGGAAAAAACACTCACAGATGTTAATGTGGGAGTGTGAATTATTGCAAACATTTTGCAAACATGCTAGTGTTCTAATTGTTTTTTCTTATTTCAAGCCTGTCCACAGGGCCTACACATGAAATAAATAAATAAATAAATAAATAACCATCCCAAGATCACTGTTCCTAGTTCTTTCAGGCTTAAAATGAATGATGTGCTCTCTAACTCCTAATAGACATGAAATTCTACTATGTTTCATACTCCATATTACCCAACTAGGCATCCATCTTTGATCCCTATTTTATCCTTTCAGTGTCTCCACATTGTTTAGTATATACTCTCTCTCCCCCAATATTATTTTTAACATAATTCTAAAACTTCTGCTGGGATCAGTATCTTTTGATTTCCCCACTGCTACTTCCTCTAATCTATGGTTACTCATGCATTTACCTTTAACACAAAACATATTTTAAGAATGTATGTTCTGAAATCAAAATCCATGCGTTCAAATTACAATTACTTGAATTTGGGCAACTACTTAATCACATACTACAGTATATAGTATGATTTCATCAATTATAAAACCAAATGTATCAAATACTTAGCTGATAAGGATGAAATGAATCTTAATTTATATAAATAAAGTATTTGGTATTTGCTTATTACTTCCTAAGTATTTGGTAACAGAGATCTCTCATTATTTTATTTGCGTCTTATTTATGTCAAATGCAAATATTCCTAATTGTTTGAAGATGTGATAATCTGTTTATTTGTTTCTTTGGGTTTCCAGATTTTACCATCATATAAGGTGAGGTGGATAGCATTATGGACTATTCATGTAACATCTCTGAGATATGGACTTTATTATTTACAAGAAACTACTTACAGTAAGTCTTGGCAACTGATCTCAGACATACTAGGAACTCTCTAATTCCCACGCCCTCTCCTTATCTAGTGTCACAATTTCATACCTTCCACTCTCAACAACGCTTCTCCCTTAATTCATCTCCATTCCACACCTTCCCTGGACTCTTCTACCCTTGGATCCCTCCTCTCCTTCTTTATCCACCAGCAGCTCTCTGACTTTCCTTACCTCTATGAATAGATGCTTTGGTCAAGCAGATCAATTTCTCATCTTCAAGTAACTTTCACTTCATTTTCCACACTACATCTCAGCTTCATAAGACTTTTAAATCCTTTAAAGTTGGACTTCATTTTTTCTTGGCACAGAGTCTCTGTATACTTATTTGGCTTAATCTCTAATATGCATCACCCCTTAACCTCAGTCACCTAAGTTTACCCTCAAATATTCTAATGGCAGCTTGAATACCATGTATTTGCATAAGGTTTCCATGTGTTCTTATTATACGATTTAACTCTCTTAGAATGCATCAAAACTATGATTAAATAATCAGATATTCACTTGTTTATTTGTCCAATAATTTGTTGACTTTGGTTCCAGTAAAGAACTTGAGAGCAGGGCCCTCATCTGATTTGTTTGTCATATTAATACTAACTATTATTTATTAATATTATTGCTATTGATGTTTTCATGTCAGTGCAGACATAAAGGCTTTTGACTGTTTTCTTCCAATACACCCCATTTCCAATCTATTTTCCATTTTCTATACAAAACAGAACTCCTTTTCTTAGAAATTCTGAGTTTTAAAATTAGTAATATAAACGGGGTTCTGCTAGGTCATTGCATCCAAGTCATCTGTTTTGGATTCACTAAAATTATTTCTTGCAGATGACAGGAAATGCAATTCAAACTGGCTTAAACAACAACACAAAATATTTTTATTGCCTCATGTAACTGAAATGTCCAGCTGTAAGTTTTCAGGTGCAGCTTGATCCGGAGCCTCTACTGCTGTCAACAGGAGTTATTTTCCTCTGCAGGTCTTGGCTCTACATACATGATGCTGGCTTTGTTCTCAGCCTGTAGCCTTCCAGGTTTAAGTCTGACAGGGAAAAATCTGTGCCTCTCTTTCAGTGGCCCCAGGAAGCATCACACTGCATGTCAATGGCCTTGTTGGACACTCATCACCTAGCCATCTCTGTATGCAAGAGAATGCGCCAATTCATTTGATCAGAATTGAGTCTTACCTACTTACTCTAAATCTGACATTAGGGGAAGAATCCCACATGAATCATTTGGAAATAGACTTCCTCAAGGGGAGGCTATAGAACCAGATTGGTTACCAAAGAATATGTAGCAAAACATACTTGCACATATTCGCATGTTCATTGGAAGTCACAAAAATAGAAAGACAACAATGAATCACATATGAACATATTTATAACACCGACTCTAGGCATTTGGGTCACATAAACAAGCAAAGTGCAATTAAAGTAAAAAGATCTATTTTTCTAATTGAAGGAAATTTAATCAACCTTATTATTATTTCTAAAGATTTGGAGATGAAGCAGACTGTGGAGTTGCTGATATCTGTGTTCATCTCATAATTCAGGTGGATGTCCAAATATTACTGGATATGTTTCATATTACCTTTTAATCAAAATATATGTCATTACAAACTTCCAAAATCAGAAAAGAAGTGATTAATATCATGTTCCATGAAACATCAAATATGATGGACCATATTACATACATTCTATCTCCATGAGATAGTGTAGAGAACCAATATCGAAGACAAGGATGTGGTAAGGGAGCAGATTGGGAGAGGATGCAGTTTGCCTTAAAAGTAACATGAAAGTAATTCAAACTCAAAAGTTAAAGTATCACACATATACTGGCAGAGGAAGTGAAAGCTGGTGAGTGGCACAGAATTCACATGAGTGTAGAGAGGAAAGAATTTGAGTTGCTCTTGGTTCTGACATCTGACTTTGATAAGTTATTTAAATTTAAGTTCACCAGACATGTGTTTTCTTACTGTGAAATGGGCATAAAAGATCTACCTCTTAAGTAGTTTACAAAGTCTACTATTTGAGTGTCAAATACTCTAAAGCCCTGACTTTGCCACTATACAATTCCTCCATGTAATCTAATAAAAAGGGTACCTTATAAATCTATTGAAATAAAAAAATCAGTACCCTTTCTCTACACCAACAACTGCCTACTCAAAAAAGAAATCAATAACCCAACCTCATTTACAATAGATAAAAATTAAATGAAATACATAGGAATAAAGTTAATTAACCAGGGAAGGAAATGCACACTGAAAACTATAAAACACTGACGTTCTGGTGATAAAAATTGAATAACATAAATATGTAGGTATCTTTTGTTTGTGGATTGGAAGGTTTAATATTATTAAAATGTCCATACCACACCAAACTATCTACAGATTCAACGTAATCCCTATTAATGACATTCTTCACAGAAATAGAAAAAAAATCCTAAAGTTGTTATGGAACAATAAAAGACAAATAACAGCTAAAGAAATTCTGAGAATGGGAGTTGGGGGAGGAAGCTAAAGACACAGCACTATGTGATTCCAAAACTGCCACATGTTTACAATATTCAAAAGGCATGGTGTTGGCATAAAAACAAACACATACACACATGCAAAATGATAGGGAGCTCAGAAATAAATCCACACATTATTTATAGGATTCTCTTGACTTTTTTTGGAATACTGTAGGGGTACAAAACTTTTGGTTATATAAACTGCTTTTGTACAGCTTGACTCAGCATAATTCACAATTGCAAAGGTGTGGAAACAACCAACTGTCCATCATTGTATATACCATAGAGTACTACTCAGCCGTAAAATCCTGGTAAGCTAATACCTCTTGTATTAACCTGGATGGAACTGGAGGCAATTCTTAAATGTGAAGTTTTACAATGGGGAAGAAAATCACATACACTAACTATTAATGTGGAATTGACCAATCAACACTTATAGAAACAACACTTTTTGGAAATCTAGCAGGTGGGAGAGAAGAAAAAGGGATGGATAAATGCATACCTGGTCTTTTGATTTTTAAAGTGGCCAAGATTATACAATGGAGAAAACACAAAACTGTGTCTTCAATAAATGCTGCTCAGAGAACTGGATATATACATGTAGAAGAATAAATTTTACTCTCATTACATACCATAAACTAAAATCAACTCAAACTGGATTAAATATATCCATATAAGAACTGAAACAGTAAAACTACCAGAGGAAAACATAAAGGGAAAGAGCAAGCACCATGGCATTAAACTGGAAAATGGTTTTTGGGATATGACTCCAAAAGCACAGGGAGCAAGAAAACATATCTGTTATTTTCTTCCAACAACCTGAAAAGCTATGGCACGACCAAGGGAACAATCAATGGAGTAAAGACACAATCTACAAAATAGGAGAAGATACTTGCAAACAATACATCTGGCAAGGTTTTAATATCCAAAATATATAAGAAACTAAAACAACTCAAAAGTAAAAAGGCAACCTGATTTCTCAAAAGAAGACATACCAACAGCTAATAGGTATATGAAAAAGTACTCAACACCATCCACCAACAAGGAAATAAATGCAAATTAAAACCACAAAGAGATATCAGCTCACATGGTTATTTAAAAAGATAAAATAAAAGGGTTGATGAGGATGTGGATAAATTTACATTGCCTTTTACACTACAAGTATGAATATAAATTATGCAGCTATTATAAAAATTAGTATAGAAGTTCCTTAAGAAATTAAAAATAGAACTACCACATTATCCATCCATCTTATTCCTGGTTATATATCTAAAGGAAATGAAATCTGTACATTGAAGAGATATATCCTCTCCCATGATTGTTGTGTCATTATTTACATAACAATGTAAATAATGGATAAAGAAAATGTGGTATGTATACAAGATGTGTTAATATTCAGCCTTTAAAATGAAGGAAATCAGGTTATTTGCAACAACATGAATGAAGGTGGAGGATGTTATATTAATGCGAAATAACACAGGCCTAGAAGAAGACAAATACCACATAACCTCACCTATATGTTAGGTTCAAAACAAAGTGGAACTTATGAAGCAAAGAGTAAGGTGGTGGTTTCCCAATGCCCGGAAGTGGAGGAATTGGAAAGATGTTGGTCAAAGGACACAAAATTTCATTTAGGAGGAATAAGTTCAAGCAATGTACTGTATATCAAGGTGACTAAATTTAACAAAAGTTTGTACGCCTGAAAATGGCCAAAAAAGTAGATTTACAGCATCCTCATTATAAAAAACATGACTATACAAGACAATGCATGTCAATCATTAAACTTGGCTTTAGTGATTCCAAGATATGTGTGTGTGTAGAAAAATCAAGTTATACACAATAAATATACACCTTTTTGTCAATTTAAATAGTGAAATTGATGATGGACCACACCTATTACAAATACAGATAAATTTCTAGGTCAGAAAAGCTTTATCAATGAGTAGTATGATTATTAAAGCACTGGAAAAATAATTTACCAAATCATATCCTTTTAAGAATACCTAATTTTCTCCTTTGGAGTAAATCTCTGTGCCTTGTGACCACAAAAGCTGAAAAGGAATCTTGTTTTTATTTCTAACTCTCTTAGACTAAGATGTGTTTTTATGAGTGTGGTTATTAAAACTGCACAGATGTTTACCTTGGTTTTTGACTTAGCCAATCATGATTTAGGTAATGACTGATAAACACGTAGAATAGTATAAAATAATACCATCCCAGCTTTCCTATGTAGAAAAACATGAAGAGTTTCTGGTGTTCACAGAAATAATGTGCCCTCACATTTACATTAATCCTTCATGCTTTATGTATTTTCTAAGCTCCTCAAAGATACCTCATAGATTTTCTTGCACAAATAAGGCAATGAGACTGAAAGACATCTGTGTTTTTTGTCTGTGCTTCCTTTCGTCTAAATATTTTGCCCTGCCCATCAGACAATATTTCTCATTTTTCCATTTTCAATTATTCCCAGTAGCTTTTTGTACAGAAAATTTATAAATGTTTTAACATCGAATTTGGGTATGATTTTTATAAATGACATCATTACAAATATTGGTTTTACAGACTCAGTGTCTAACTCTGGCAAATTTAATTTGATAAAAATTAATGAGTTAATATTTAGAAGAAAACATAACTAATAGTTTTGTCAAAATTTTCAAAAAGCAGACTGCAATGAATCCATAAGATAGTGGATACTGAAGTTGTTTTATGAGTTTCTAGTGAGAAAATGTCACTTTGTTTTATATTCCTGTGGAGAAAAGGGAACACCTATTACCATAGATTCTTTTTTTTTTCTTTTTTTTTTTTTTGCAGTTTTTGGCCGGAGCTGGGTTTGAACCCAGCACCTCCGGCATATGGGGCTGGCGCCCTACTCCTTTGAGCCACAGGCACCACCCTACCATAGATTCTTGAGCCTCTTTTGTAACATTACTTTAACTGATAGTTTGTTTAATATCTGCTTTTGTAATATACTATGGAATTTTCAATAGCTAGGGCTAGAATTATAATTAACCTTTTCGCTGTGGCATAGAAACTTGTGGCATATATCAGGTACTTATTAAATAATGGTTATTCAATGAGTACATTTTGTAAATATTGAATACAATAAGGACTTATGATTTTAACATTCTCTCTCTCTTTCTACAAGATTTATCACTTTTGGTGAAAAAATTTCTTCCTAACACAGGGATTGGGTTATTTCACACTCCTATTTATAAACAATGAATTTTTCCATCAAGTATAATTTTTTTCCTTTCAATGCATCTTTATATAATTATTACCCAAACCAAGTTACTAAAACTATTGGAGTGCACAGTAAGCATACTGGTGAGTTAGTTCACTGTTGAGTCAGTACACTAACATAGAATCATATTGCATTGTAATTAATTACTCTTGTAATGTAACTTTCAGAATAATTACCAGATCATTTTAACTTAGGGTTAGGGTTAGGGTTTTAACTTTTCTTTTATACAAGTCTTCATCCTTTACAATAGTCTTTCCCTTATTTCTTTGTCTCTTGATTTCTGCCAATGTTATTACTTTGGCTTGGGATATTTTTACTTGACTTTTAATTAACCTTTTACCAGTATGTCTGTGTCATTACCACTGCACATCTGCAAAATTGGGCTGTGAATAAAACACTATCACGTTGAGAGGTTCTGACCATGTTCTATTCAGAGACTCCCAAAGAGGACGAGGATTTGAAGAACGCCACTCTATTGCAGTTTTTGAACTCTAAAGATGATCTCCAGTGGTTTTTATTCAAACCCTGATGGTCTGAAAACACTATATTATATACCTGTGAGCCAAAGAGCTGTGCAAACAAGGGGAGCTAAAATTGCAGTGGTTGAAGTTGAGGTTTCACATGTAGTTAAGTTTCTGAATAACTATATGAATACTGATATATAAGGGCAGCGCCTGTGGCTCAAGGAGTAGGGCGCTGGCCCCATATACCTGAGGTGGCGGGTTCAAACCTGGCCCCGGCCAAAAAAAAAAAAAAAAACAGCAAGTGAATACTGTATGCAAATATAAAGAATGGATGAAATTATTCACATTTGATCAAAGTTTCTTATTTAGGACCATGGCTCCTGAATTGCAGCATCAGTATCTAATCTATTCAGTATTCCTCTTAAAGAATTTTCTCACTGGGTGGAGAATGTGGCTCAAAGGAGAAGGGCTCCAGCCCCATATGCTGGAGGTGGCAGGTTCAAACCCAGCCCCGGCCAAAAACTGCAAAAAAAAAAAAAAAAGAATTTGCTCATTTCTCTCTTCTTTTTTACCTTCATTCATGGTTCCCTCTCATTTTCTGTTTGTTCCATTTTCAAATCTTAGGCTTTCTTTTGAAGAAAATTGTTTTCTATTACATTAATCTTCCTTTAATAAAATCATACCACATCTACATATAGTATAATAAGAAACTACTTGGCAAAATAACTAGAGACTCATAAAATTAAATGGTAAGAAAATATATTTTACAGTCATACTTACCTTGCTATAAACCTATAAATATAAGCATTGCCACTTTCCCGTTTTGTGATTATGGGTTAATTGCCTAAACTACCTGAGTTCAGTATCCTAAAAAAAAAAAAAAAAACTGAGGATAATAACTGTACAAACTCTATGCCTTATTGTCCTAAGCTCAGCATAATTCCTGGTATGTAACAAGAGCTCAATAACCATTCGTTACCATGATATCAGTCAGGTAATTTGGGCCCTGGACATGGTTATGCTATTGATAACGTGACTTTGAACATATCTTCTTTTCAAATCAATGTCATTAATTCTAAATTGAAGACAAAATTATACTTTTCTAGTTTGGTTCATCAAATTATGTTAGTAAAGGTCTACATCCAATCATTGAAGTCCGACATTATGGTTGTACCATATATTATTTTGTAGTGATAGTTGGTTAACTTAGATATATTAAAGTAAAGCACAGATGGAAGCAAAATGAGGTCTTCATACAGAAAGCTCTCACATGTCATTCTTTCAAATAAAGTGGGGAATAAATAATACATGCTTAGTGAAGAATAAGTAATCAGGAAATGGTAGATTTAAATGCAGAGATGTGGCTACCTCCCTAGGTAGCAGGTATATGAGATGACAAAGGAACAAGATAGTAGGAACAACATTATCTTAGAAAGACTTGTCCATATTCGGGAGTCTGTCCATGGGCTTCCATTTCATTATTCTACTTCCTAACTTACATACAATTTACATAAATTCTTTCTTAAGTTTCAGATATCACATGCAATTCTAAAAACCATTACCTATTATTAAATATTCTTTATTAAATATTGTGCCAGTTTAATATATATAACGTATCATACAATAAAAGGAAAAAATCATAAATCTTGACTTGAAGAGTGCTTGCCAATTCATTTTTAAACTAAACTGAGATGAGATCTAAAATACACAATCTATTCTCTTCCTCTCAGTTTACAACTGAAATCGGATTTTCTAATCATTCCCCATTATGTGTCTATTCTTACAGCTTGGTTTTACCCAGATATGTATTTTTCTTGTTCATTTTCATGAACATAATTGTACTTTATGCCTTTTATTCACTTTAACACTCAGTAACATAGTAAAAAATTAACAGAGAAGCAAAGTAACTTAGTCAAAAGTGTTTTCTGGGTATCACAACATATTAAAAATTGCTTTTAGTTTGAATTTAAAACCCGGTGCACACAGGCAAACAAAGAACAAAGAAGCATGTTGTTGGACTCAGTTGTATATTGGCCTCTGAGGACGGGCTTCTAAGTATAAGCTTATAGGAATTCCTTCTAGCTGGAAGTCGTGTGCGCTCCCTCCTGCTGTTCTATCCCTGCATAGACACTGGAATCATTGTGAGACTGTATTCATAGATGTTCAATTAGGCTGTGAGGCTCAAACCACGGCTCTTTCACATGCAACATCTTGTATTTTTTCTATGACAAGCTACTTACACTAAAATCTATAAAATCAAAATGCATTTTAAAGGTTTAAAATGGCCCCGTGTAATAGGAATATAACTTTCTGAACCACACCAAATTGTGACAAGTTGTTCAAATTTGCATCTTTCTCTTCATCTCAGTGGCATGCATCTACATAAAGTGTCTATGAGGAACAAAAATATATCAAATCAACAGACATGAGAAAGTATGAGTTTGGCCAGAATGAAGACATATCATCGAAACGTGGGCACGAGGCCCAGCATTTTTCAGAAACACCTGAATTCTGTATTCAGTGCAGTGTGTAAAGTTTCCATGTCTATTTTATAACTTTATGATTTAAACGTAATTAAGTAAAACATAAGTAAAGTTCCAATGAGTTTGATGGCTTTGCTTTTGTGTCTGTAAACTTCATGAGGTCAGGAACTGTATTATCCAGCTTTCCCTTAATTATTTTTGTTGAAAACAATAACCCCCAAATTTTATTTGAAAACACTAAGGTTTCAGTTTGCTCACTTTATATGTCAGCTCTAGGTAAACCAAGACTCTGCTATACATATCTTCATCCTGGAATCCAGGCTGAAGAATCAGTCACAATCTGAGACATGCTATTTTCACAGCAGAGAGAAAAAATTTAGGAAACTACTTGACTTCTTAAAATCTCTCCTTATCAATGGCATGCATCATTTTTGCTTACATACCATTGGCCAGGGCCAATAGCATAGCCAAGCTTGATTAAACAGAAAGTCTTTTCCTACTTGGATGTACACTGCCAGCCATAGGGCAATGCATGAGGTTCATATTCCCCTTAGATGTAAGGCAGCAAGTAATTGTAAACTATGATGCGATTCACTAAAAGAACTCAGTCTGACATTCATGATCATATTCCTTTGTGTTAACAATAGTTTCTCTTTCTTTTTTTCTTTTTTTCTTTTTATTTTCTTTCTTTCTTTCTTTCTTTCTTTCTTTCTTTCTTTCTTTCTTTCTTTCTTTCTTTCTTTCTTTCTTTCCTTCCTTCCTTCCTTCCTTCCTTCCTTCCTTCCTTCCTTCCTTCCTTTCTTTGTTTCTTTCTTTTCTTTCTTTCTTTCTTTCTTTCTTTCTTTCTTTCTTTCTTTCTTTCTTTCTTTCTTTCTTTCTTTCTTTCTTTCTCTCTCTCTCTCTCCCTTTCTTTTTTCCTTTTTCTTTCTTTCTTTCTTTTTAAGTGACAGGACAGACTTTATTGAT